>VZRJ01011662.1:35115-221275 GCA_013397565.1 Ptilonorhynchus violaceus
AAAAAAAGGATGTTTCTATCTGTGTTTTATGACTGGCCTAAACCCAAGCCAATGTGAGTAGAAATGGATGGCCCATGGGCCCTGGAGGTCAGCAACGAAGTTGAGCGTTGTTCCCAGGGGTGGGGTGCCTCTCTCCTACCTGTAGCCCTGAAAATCAGGCACTCAGCCTCACTGAGCTGCCACCTTGTCCTCACCAATCCATGGAGACAGACAGGCACATCCAGTGCACATCATACCTTCTTTTTTGACCACCTCCCTTTGCATGAGACGTAGCACCCTATCTCCCACCCCAGACCTACTCTAGATGACCAGCATAGGTTAGATGCCTCACTTTTAAATGGCTGAGGTCTGTCCAGCCAGGTCCCACCAAACTTACCCGAGCGTCTGCCCAGGCCCCCTCTCTGTCCTGCCCTGTCTCCATGTCAGCCAGCAGAAGGATGCATCTGATGCCCCATTCTTCTGTTCTCACCAACTGCTGCCTGCAGCCCTGTCACCACCACCTCATGTCACATCAGGCAGGCTCTTAGGATGGTTTAACAAGGAAAAGGGGGTCTTTTACTCCCCAAAAGCCACCTTAGAGGGGCACATAGGAGACCTTTTCAGATGGTGGTTCAGGTCTTTGCTCATTTGGCCCGCTGGGATTGTCTCCCCACTGTCATGATAAGGGGAACTGGCTGTGAATACGCTCCCAATGGCCATAGTGACCCCGTGGGATGACTTTAGACACCTTGCTCAAGCTTTGTTAGAACATAAGTCTAACTTATGGCCTGTCTCCCCTGTGCTGTGTGGTTACTCATGCAACAGACTGAACAGGGAGGAAAACTCAGAATAAAAGTCTTGTTGCCATAGACTCACTCAGAAGAAGATAATAGCAAATCCAGAAAATTCTCAAGCCAATCTCATGCCTACAGTGCTTACACTTTTGCTGTCTATGCCAGAGGCTGAAGGTGAAGAGCAAGAGCAATGGCCCTTTGTCTGATACACACTAACATGTGCCGTGAAAGGGGCAATGTGTAGGAAAAACTTAATTTATTGAAGACCAAAAGGAAATTTGGGAAAACTGGGGGTGTTTCTCCCTGTAAGTGTAGTGTTGCATTTCAGGGAAGAGGTAAGATGTGTTGTACCATCTGAGGGACAGTCTAGGTTGAAAAACACTCTGATTTTATGCCCTCACTCAGCAGTTAGTGCTCTCCAGGCAGAATTCCACCTCATTCCAAGAAGCTGAGCCCTTTGAGAGAGAGGTAAGCATGGAACTCCAGGACGGCATTTCAAGTTCCGTTGTTTGTTCCTGGAGAAAAAATCATTGTGCAATTCTAATAATTCTGAATGTGCATTCAGGACCAGTTGCTAGCAATCTAGAACAAGCCAGGAATCGATTCAGGAAGGGTGGCAAGCCATTACCACGACATGCACTTAAAAAACATCTGAAAGAGACCAAGCAGTATTTGCTTTTTATAAAAATGATAACAGCAAGGTGAGAAGCAGTACCATACCACACCACAGATTGGCTTTGTTAGCAGTGCACTCTGAGGACAGCTGAAGACACAACCCACTTCATTTCAGTTTCCAAGTGCACGCGTGCAAAAACTTAGTTATGAACTACAGGATTGTACATATTTCATAAAGTGTGTCTGAATTTGATATCTACTATGAATATTATTTATTGCTTTGTAAAGTAATGTATGTATGCATTCAGCCATCTGTATAGAATGTAAATGTCTTGAATTGCTGTGCACAGAGGCAGTGCAGTTTATTTTATCTGAAACATGCTTTGCTTTCCTTTTCCAGAGGCTATATAATCTGCTATGAAAACCACTGAAAAATAACTTCCCTATTAAATGAAAATTTGCATTAATGTCAACGTCTCAGCTCTCTTGAAATAGCATTAAGAAGGAAATTTAGAAGAAAAAAAAGTCAGCGAAAACATGTGCTGTAATTTGGATTTTTTTTCTGTTACTCTGGATATATTTTCTAACTTTATACACTACGCTTTTAAAAATGCCTATGAATGGCCTCTATGAAAATATGGATGCAAATTGAAGAGTCTGCCAAAACGTGAATATTGAATTGATCAAAACTTACAGCTAATAAAGCATGACAGACAAAATAAGATGACATTTGTTGCTTTTTAGTTAGGAAAAAACCCACAAGTTTCATAAGCATTTTTTCCACTTGTTTTTGTGTCAGTTTTCAAGCATTAGGAAGGGTTCTCGGCCAGTGACCAAACAGACAACACCAGAGGCTGTGTCACCAAAAAATCCCACTGAGAATCCTCATCCCAGATCCAGTTTGCCCCCATGGGCAACACTGGACTGGCAACAGATGTGCAAACCCAAAGGACTTGTCAGAGGTTTTTAAAATGTGTAGTATTCCCATTTCTGCTGCCACTGACCTGCAGCAGCAGTGGAGATGTGGATGCAATACCAGCGGGCTGCGAAAGCAGCAGGGAAAGGAGGAGGCCACAGAAAGAGCAATGAAAAGCTGCAGTCAGCATTGCCTGTAAAAACAAAAGGCTTAGAGCAATTGTCTTAGGATAATTGAATACATCTAACAGTTATTGGCTGTGAAACTCAGCTGCACAAGGTTGATTAATGAATGGAAAAATACAGAGGCATGTTATGAAACCTCTCCTGTGATATGTTGGCATCAGTGGGCTTTGTGTCTGGCTCACTGGAAAGAAACTATGAGTGACCTTTGCTTCAACATCCATACGACTTCAAGCATCTGTTACACAAGAGTTTTGGCCCTCTAAGAATCAATTGCAGCTCACAGCTTGAAGGACACGTTGCTTTTGTGGAGAGTTATTGCACTTGAGGTCATCAATCCAATCCACCAAGCCTGTAATGTCTTTTCCATCCTCATTACAAACATTGCGAGCTGGATGCGGACATTAGGCGTGTAGGAGTGCTGCAGGAGGCAGAATGTCATACTAACTTCAATTTCTTCTGCTTGGCATTGTTTGACTGGGATTTATATTGCAGCTCACACTCTATTCCATGTTTAACTTACTATTAATTATATTATTTCAAGCTTAAACAGTACAGGCAACTGACAAAAGACTGTTTATTGGAGATATTCTCTTTATATGTTTATGCTATCCACCATTTAAAACTTCTATTTCTTTTTCTATGCTGTTGGCTACAGTTCTGTTATATATTATTACACAAAACTGCTTCTTATATTGCATTTTCTTTCAAGTGATCTGTGTATTATAATATTAAACACCATGAAATAAGCAGAATACTGCATTTGAGTAGGTGTTTTTCACAGAGTACACATATCAAAACTCAGACCTTTCACTGTGCATTTGGCTTGAAGAGGTATGGACTAATAATATCCCATTAATTTAACTTTTTTTGTATGTTGCACTTTGCACAAATTGAAAAGTCCCTGATACTCATTGGAAAAACTGCAGAGAAAAGTGTTGCAAGAATCTCATAGCACTGCACCCAATGAGGTGTCCAGGGACTGCCAATTCTACATGTCTGCGGTCTGGTTTCTTTCTGCTCAGGCAGACAAGGCTGAGTACGAGTTATGCTGGCACATCAACCATCTCATTACTTGAACACATAAAGGAGTAAAGAAATTCCCCGGGCAACCTGTTCCAGCATCTCACTACTTCCACAGTAAAGAAGAATTGCTTCCTAATATCTAATTTAAACCTGTGCTGTTTCAGTGTGAAGCCATTCCCCCTTGTCCTATCACTACATGCCGTTGTAAAAAGTCCCTCTCCAGCTCCCTTTTCAGCCCTCTTTACACACGGGAACGCTGCTAGAAGATCTCCACGGAGTTTCCTCATCTCCAGGCTGAATAGTCCCAACTCCCTCAGCCTGTCTTCATGGCAGAGATGCTCCAGCCCTCTGATCATCTTCGGGGCCTCCTCTGGACTCACTCCAACAGGTCCATGCCCTTCTTATGTTGGGGGCCCCAAAGCTGAATGCAGAACTCCAGGTGGGATCTCATGAGAGCAGAGTAGAGGGACTGAATCCCTTCCCTCGATGTTACTTTTGATGCAGCCGAGGACACAGTTGGATTCCTGGGCTGCAGCACAGATTGCCAACTCATATCCAGCTGCTTGTCTACCAACACCCCCAATGCTTGAACAGCTTTGTCATATAATTCATAGAAAGAATCACCTTATGCTGCCTTATATTACTTTCAGATAGAAGAAATGTTCTGAGGTAGAATTAGTGTGCTTTTCTTTGTTTCTGCTGCATGTTGTCCAATCTTGACATTAATTACCAGTTTACATGTATTTCTATTTGCATGGGAGATCTTGGGGACTCTCTTCTGGAAAAACATATTTCTCTGCTGTTTCATACCACAGACTTAGGATTTTATTAAGATATTCATTAAGAAAATATGTCAAATCTCTTACCTAGTAGGTTTTATTAAGTATTTTGGGTTTATTAGGTTTACTGGGTTTTATTAAGTTTTCTTCCACTGGCTTAAAGGAGACCCTTACCAAGTAATGAAGTTAATGAAGCTTCTATTTCCATATTATACTTATATTAGGAAGATTATCTGTGCCCTCATCCAGAGCTGGTCAAATGTAAATAAGGGAATCTTTACTGGGAGTTACTCTAGGGTCCCTCAGGCCATCTAATTCAGTTTAATTAATATGATTGATAACTGATTTGTATGCTTTCTTCACCCTTCACAGTTTTGTGTAATCTCAACTTCCTGCTAGTCCTGCTGGTACAGAGATTATTGGCCTTTGATTAAGGTAGATTATTATTTTCTTTATTATAATTTTTAATTTATTTGTAGTAACTCTACTTGAATTTGTTAAGCCTCAGGAGACACTCCAGTGAACTTGTGACTGCAGGTTCCATGTAAGAAGGGAGCAGACCTGATAAAAAATCACTATACATTCACACAAATACAGAGAGATCAGAAAGGGCTCTAAAACTCAAATTAAGGCAGAGGACCTACAAACACATTCCGTTGCACTGAAGAGGGAAATAAAGCATATGGTGTTGGGGGAAACAAAGAAATGTTTGCTAACAGAAAAATGTGCTCCCTCTGCTGCCTTGGCAGCCCAGGATAACTTTCTGCAATGACACTCTCCAAAGTCTGCCCAGTACATAGAGCTTTTCCAGGAACAAGAGATGCAGGAAGGACCAAGTGAAACATCACTACAGCTGAATTGTGGTGTGTCATCAGTTAAGAAACTTGAGCTGAAACATTTCCAAGGTTGGAGATGTTAGAGAAAAGTGTTACCTGCAGCACTGGCTTCTTAGCAGAATTTTCTAGACGCCACGTGAAAATAAGGCTGCAATGAGAACAGCAAAGATGGATGGGTTGAGTCTTCTCAAGCAATGCAAGATGTTTTTTGAGAAAATCAGGCCAGGGTGATGCGCCTGGTGAAATGAGCAGGGAGACAACTGGGAAAAAAAAGTGATGGAGATATCTGAAAGAAAGACTGAAGTTTGCAAAAGTGACTGGCCATACAGGCTAGCATTACATTCAGCGAAGAAAACAGAGTTACCCTACTCTTTCTGAGGATCAAAACATCAAGACGCTTCTCAAAACATTGCACACTCTGCCATTACCTCTAGTATGGGCACTGCAGAGAGTCCTACCTAGCTTTGGCTGAACCCTGTTCATTGAAAAGAGGCACTCACACTGATTTCACTCCTGCCAAACATTTAAATCCTTTTCATTACATTATTTGAAAGAGCATAATTGTTATGCTGATTTTTTCTAAGAGCACAGGATCAATTTCTCATCTGAACAAAGGTGTTGGCAGCACATGGAAGATGTCAAGGTGGGTGTAATCATAATTTCCAAACAAAAGCAAAGGCACATGACTACAGACAAAATAAAGATTCTTTGGTTTTAGATTTTGCTTCTCACTGCAGTGAATTTTGTGATTTAATTAAGTGCAGTACAGACGAAGTGCAAACACCAGAAAAACACTGGCTCTGCACTATTATACGCAACACTGCCTGAAAAGCTACATCTCCACACGTATCAGGGAAACAAAAAGATGTTAATTTACATGCTTCTAAATGATGAGTTGTAGAAAATCTTGACAGCTCCTTTATAAAGTAGTCTTTTTGATTAAGCATATGTCAGTGTTGTGCCAGTTTAAACTATAATCCCAATGACAAAGTTCATCTTCTCCCTGTATGCTGCAATGATTATGAGCTGGACACACAACAGAACACAGAACACTCCCAACTTGCACTCGGGATGGATGGTCCATCAGCTTCAAAGAGACTGTAAGAACCTTTTAGACCCTTCTTCTGGAAAGATACAGGGAGTTAGGTGTTGTTTTGGGTTGACTATAACCTTCTGCACCTTTCAAAGTGAAGAAACACGTGTCTGTCTTGAATACTGAAGAGAGGCATGTGAGTGTGTGCCTTCTCCTGGGTGTATCTGAATGGTCCTTGCCTACTGATGGTTGTTCTTGTGTTTGCCTGGCAGGGATGTGTGGGTTTAGAGATGCTTTGAAAAAAAGTTCTCGAAATGAAATTTTAAATGTCATTTTAGCTATGTATGGGATGAATCACTCCTGTGATGAGTGTTTGTTAATGGTAAATTCTCAACTAAAAGGGAATATTCTTAGCCACAGGTATTGGTTTCAGACCATCCTGAGGCATCCTGAGACAGCTCCTTTTTGAAGCAGCAGAATCCCACTGAAGCTCTTTCTAATATTTGATAATGATGCCACCAAGGCTTAAGGCTCTATCACAGGCTGACACTTCTTTTCAACTGTGCTTTGGTAAATAAATGTCCCTGATAGAGGTTAAAAGGTCAGGGAACAGCATTCAGGCTTGATGGGGTACAAGTCTATCAGCTGCACAAGCTGCTGCAGCTCTGTGTCCCAGCCTTCTCCAGTGTCTCATTCCAGTACTGTATTATGGAAAAAGCTGGGATTTTTAGAACACTCCCACGCAACTGTGGCAATTGTTTTATCTCACAATGCATCCAGTCTGCCTGCAGCTGATGGTGGCACACCTGCCTCCAGGCAGCCTGAGGTAAGCACAGATCTTAGCTGGTACTAGCACATTCCAAAATTTTCCAAAGGAAGCTCCAAGACTTGATTCTGTCAGTACCTATGGGAATGCCTAGGAGCCTTCCCATGGGAAGCTGCAAATGCAGCAGCAGTCAGGTATGGACATCATGACACCAGCCCTGGTACAAGCTCTTTGCCCAAGTGGCTGTAAACACAAGCTACCCCGGTCTTCTCACCCTGGGGACAACAACCTCTCACTCAACCATGGGCACAGAGTGTGCATGTGCTCTCCTGCATCGGAGCACTGCAAACCTACACCCCACATTACCTTCCAGTAACTTGCTTGCATGGCAGTTTTCATAGGCAAAACAGGAAACACTAGTTGAGCTGAGAGATTCAAGGGCATTTTTCACTAGGGACACGCTTGTATTTGAGATTTATAGCACCCTGCATAAAATCATGACTTACTGCTTATGCCATGGAAATTTCAATTCCCATGATAATCCAATGTTCTTCAAACCTAGTTAAGAGATGCCTTATTATACCTCTTGAAGTAGATCACAAAGCCTGAAATTCCCATTAGATTAATTAATGTTTTGAAGGCACACTCCTAAGACACTTTGTGAGAGCCCAAGATGAGAAATAAATTTCATCACGACACCCACTCTGGCACCGCCTTCCAAAATGCCCAAACCTTTCAGGGTAGCTCATCACTCATGTGCCATGAGTGAAATGTTTATTAGATGCTCTGCATCTGTCCTCCCTGTCTTTGCAGAATGTTTTCTTGAATCTCTCTAGACACAAATTCTATTACTGTCTTTATATTGTCTTTCAGAACTTGTTAATCTTCTGTATTCTTCAGTAGTTATGCAAGTTTCTTTGCATTCCTGAAAGATTACTTTAGTGTCATAGATACCAAAATTGCTTTTAAATATAATTTTTAATCTGCACTTGAATTATTATTATCAGCAGGAAAATTAGGATAGCATCTAGGCAATATGCAGAAAACTAGGACATGAGAAACAGCAGAGAGCAAGAATCCTTTGTGTAACTAATAGCAAGATAAATATTTTGGGAATTTATTCCTTGTTATCTGGATTATTTGCCATATTGATATCTGGAGTTGCTGGAAAGAAGTGAGAGGAAAATCTGTTTTGATATGTTTTCATTTGCCAGAATATGCTGATTTTGGCTGGGATAGAGTTGATTTCCTTCATAGTACCTGGCATGGGGCTATGTTTTGGAAGGAAGGAAGGAAGGAAGGAAGGAAGGAATTATCACACACAGTTAATTCTTCTAGACTTTGCTGGATATAGATCAGAGGGCTTTGGGGATCTTTGGTGGTCTTTCCTGGCGATGGCTGAACACCTGCCTGCCCATGGGAATTGGCTGCACAGAGCTGAGTTGCCAGCTGGGGTTTAACCCAGACACAAATCTTGCTGTCATTCAGTGACCTGCAACAGATGGAAGGGTAGACCCAACTTCCCACTCTTGAGATATGCTGCCAAGCCACAAATATATATGACTTTTTCCCCCTAGTGGATATTTCTGTTCATGAAATCAGAGGGCACGAAGCAGAGCTTCATTTCTTTTAGCTGTGCCAGCTGAACTGGAACAGATGATTTAAAAGCTTTTCTAGTGCTCTCTTGACTTCAGAGGTGCAATTCCCACCTCAACCCCACACCACCCCTCCCCAAAAAGCTAGAAGAAGGAATAAAAGTTATTCTTTGCTTTTTATATTTTGTATTACATCTCTTTGGACAGCCGATCAAACACTCAACATTAACCCTCTCCCTCTCTAGAAAAAATTTCCCAGCTAAAAGCCATCCAGTTTGCAAGGTATGATACAAACGTCTGTAGCTTGCACACCCCCTTCGTGCTCCGCTCCAGCTCTCTCTTGGGTCAGCTGCCCTCATGGCCCCCTTCAAAGAGAATTGGTTGTGACTGTTGTATCTGAAGGCTTTTGCAGCTAATAAAAAATAACCCTGGCTCT
Source organism: Ptilonorhynchus violaceus (assembly GCA_013397565.1). Taxonomy (NCBI): domain Eukaryota; kingdom Metazoa; phylum Chordata; class Aves; order Passeriformes; family Ptilonorhynchidae; genus Ptilonorhynchus; species Ptilonorhynchus violaceus. The sequence continues at coordinate 44,073 of VZRJ01011662.1, forward strand.
TGGTGACCTGTAGTTCATGCCCTGATTCCATGAAAGGTCTAGTAATAAGTTTTTCTACCTCACATGGTGATGAGCAGTGACTGATATTTCAGAGCTAAGTCAGCCTTTTACAAAAATTTCATTACTCTGGTTCACCAGGTCAAAAGGCTTAGGAAACGAGACACTTAAAGAGCTGTGACAGAAGGAGTGGTGAATGAGCAGGAAATGAAAAGGGCTTGTTGCCTGCAGCAGTTCCCACTGCACTGACTCAAGAGCGGCTGTCTGAGAAGGGACTCTCACTGTTCTGGCGTCTCCGTTATCAGGGGGAGGAATGAATTCTTCGCTGCAGCACCTCACCCAGGAAACACAGCCAGAGCCCGCAGGGTGGGGCTGTCAGCGGGAGCAGAGTATGTCACACTGCCATGGTCAGCATGGACCCACTGCTCCTCCTCCTTCCCGTCGTGGGAATTCATTCCTTCTCTCTTCTGCATTTGTGCTTGCAAGGAAATACTGTGGTGTGCATGTATTAATATGTGATGATCCATATGCAAGTTGTACCACCTTTGTACAACTTTACTGTAAACATAAATGATACTCAGTTGTCTTGTGTACTTTAAAAAGATGTATAACTACATAAAATATTTAACACTTTGGTTGTCTGATTATTCCAGCTGTTTATAAATTATGCCTGAGCCAACTAAATTGTGACAGATGTAAAGGTAAAATATTATGAGACAATGGAGACAGTCTCTGCTGTTGGCTGCAGGGGAGAGAAGACAAGAGAGCAAACCTGACAACACAGGACCATGTAGTCTAATGTAAGGAGCTGTAAATTGTGGAGAGCTACAGATGAACAGTGCTGAGTACTCAGGAGACTGGAATGGCGAAGTGTCAAGGGGCAAAGTCCTAAAGCAGGTTGCTGCTGCAGATAATGGTTTGGCTTAGTGGGTTTAACAGTGGCAGTTGAAGCTTCCTCACTTCCATTTTGCCTATGCAGCACTTACTCCATTATCTCTATATAGGCAAAACCAACAAATACACTACTTTAGCTGCTTTTATATTTTGCTGCAAGATAGGACTCACAAGTTCAATTAACACGGTATTGCTGGGGCAGTCCAACACATCTGCAGTGGAGCAAGAATTGTCATGTTACAAGCCATGCTAACTATCATGATTAAAGATCTTCCACTGCTTTTCTCTGCTGCAGCAACCGGCTCAACTGAGAAGTCTGGAAAACAGGAGAAACTTCAGAAAGATGCATGAAGGGGTCTGAGTAGCTTCTCTGCCACTGGCATGAGCCAGTGGTGCCTCAGGTGGCTAATTACAGAGACTTTGCCAGACCGCTTTCTGAATTGCTCTTTTCTGTATCCAGCCGTAAGTCTCTCCTTGTGATTTAGTCCTTGCATAGCTTCACTCAGTGAAGGGTTTCTGTTTGATCCGCACTTCATCCCGCTCCACTTTGCAACGCCATCTCAGTCATCTTCTGGGAAAGAGGGAGATGTCTGTATGCTGAGGGTTTATCTCATCACATCAAACATGAGGAACACCAGTCCCCACACCAAATCCATTTGGGAGCTAAATGCTGACTCTGGTTTGTCAGGGAAGAGGGATTTATCCACTGTAAATGCCTTCAGCAGGTATCTTATCCCAAAGAAATACCACACATTAACTTAGCTGTGTTCCTCTTTCTTTTCCATCCAAGCCATCACTCAGCTTAATGTCCTCCAGGACACAAGCCCAAGTATATCTGCTCTGTGGAAATGAATGCATTACTCCATCTTCCCCAAGTGTTGCAAGTGCAGAATATAAAGATTTTGGTGGGCAAATAATGATAATAGACAAAGTGAATTCCCAAAGTTTCCTACGGGGATTTAGACAAAGTAACATCTAGATGTAGTGCAATGTCCATGGCAGAGATCCATCAGTAGCAAGTGGACCTTGGAGATTATGCAGTGATCCTCATTGTCTCCAGTGGCCTCCATTCCCCTTGTATGGAGGAGGGAGCAGCCCACTGTGGCATCCCGGTTGCCCCTCTGTGTGTTCAGGCACCAGTAAGAGGTGAAAAGCCATGATGAGGACGGTGCAGATTTGTGCTGCTTTTTGTACCCAATTCCTGGCTTCAATCTGACCTTTTTTTCCTGCACCACCTAATGGAGTGGGGGAAGTCCTGCAGGCAAGTATCTTTATAAATGTACAGTCATTCCTGATCTGTAAATACTGCAAACCAAGAAGAAGAGAGAGAAGTAACAAAACCATGAATATCACCCTCTGCCAGTTGCCCCAAGGAGAGTGAGAAATTAATGCTCTTGTGGCTGGGTACTCTGACTGAGAGCATCCTCTTCTCTGTGCAGGGAGGGCCTCAGAGGCCTAATGATGCATGTCACTTCTTGATGCTGCAACTTGGACTGTATCCTGCCGTGGCACCATGCCTGGGAAAAAGTGTAATTGTTGAAGCCTAGCCTCAAATGATGGAGAAAAGAATGGAACTGCATGTGTGTATGTCTTAAAATATATACTGAAACTGGGATACTGTTGACAGTACACCAGGCCCCTGGGTTAAATACAAAGCTATTGTATACAATGCAAAAGGCTTGGGAAAGGGGAAAAGCTGATGACTACAAATTAGCTGTCTAAGAAGCCATTAACACGTGCCCTCTGGAAAGTTCTTTATTATGCAGGCCTTTACTGTATTTGGGAAAAAGGACAGTGGAGGGAATGGAGAAATTCTCTTCTGTGCTATGGAGTAGTGGAGCAAACAGAGGGCACGATGTGAAAGCACAATTGATTTTGCAAAATTTGTTTGAAAATACTGTGGGAAGGCACGACTGTAGCAGAATGCTCTGCCCTGGGATGTGCTCAAGCAACTTGGACAATGCCCCATTGCAAAGCTGTCAGTAGTGGATTGAGGGGGGCTGCCACGTGCTGGTTTTGCTGTTTTGAATAATGCTAAAATCAGTCTGGCTAACTAACCCTGAATTGTCATCCTGATAGTGAGGCAAAGATTTTGCAGATAAGCTGCTTAACTCGCCTGGAGACATATGACAGGCAGTCAATCACTTTACACTATAAAAATCCAGTCCACTTTCCTACGGTTAGGTTCTTCTAACATATTCCTCCTTGGAGTGTGTGAAGTTTACTCCCTTGGGTAGGGGAGATGCCCCCCAAGGAAGCTCCTGCCCACAAGGGCTGGTATGGTGACATCTCTATTTAATAATTGTTTCTTTTTGCTAGCTTTAATATAATTGCTTTTATATAGTTCACTATACTATACTATACACTGCTAGTAGTTTTAGCTTTTTATACTGTGTAGTAAGTAACTCCAATTAAGATCTTTTGTTTAATCATTTGTCATAATAAATAATTCATTTTATGTAAGTATCTGATTTGCCATCATTAAAGCCTGCAGGACAAAGTTACTTAAGCCTTTGACAGTCTGAGCTAAGATCGGATCCAGCTACTCCCAGGCTCCTCGCTGAGGATGAGTTTAGTGCACAAGGGAGTCCTTCCTGCACCTCACAACTCAGTGGCAGGGCTTCTCCAATAAACTTCGTCTGAAGTTCCCACAACAATGACTTAAAGACTTCTGATGCTGTGATATTACAGATGTAGAGTATAGGATGAAAATGAAAAATATCTCTCTGTATCAGAAAATGAGAAGCCTGAGTACAATACAGCATGAAGGACCAGTAGCACCCATTGGGTGGTGAGATCTTGCCCTGATACAGAGCAGAGCAGACTACTATGCAAAAGTAGAACCAATACAATGGTCAAGAGTAAAAGGCAGAATCTTTAGAAACATTCAGTGATATCCTCTGTAGGTATTCTTCCATCTGAGTTCCCACGCAAGTACTGAAGGCAAAATAAAAATCACAGGGAAAGACAGAGACACATCTACTGCTCACCTATTAAGAAATTTCTTTTTTTTTTCTTTTGTCATTATATATCCTTAAATCATGACGTTAACAGACAGACGTTTCACTTGGTAGCTCTTTGAAAGGATCTGTGCTGGAACTCATGTTATCCCACATGTTCATATGTCATCTGGAATAATGAAGTAATGAAATTTTCTGATGATACTCTATTATTTAAGGCAATAAAATGGAATTCAACTGTGAAGAGTTGCAGATGGCTCACAATACCGAGTGATTGTGAGAAAAATGGCAGATGAGATGCTGATAAATATGAAGTATTGCACACGGAAATAAACATTTTTAACCATGCATAACAGTGATGAGCTCTAAATTAGCTATCAGCAAGCAGGAAAAAAAGATCTTCGAGTTACCGTTGACAATTCCAATAAAATCTCAATGCCATGCTCGGGGGCCATCAAAAATGTGAATAGAACATTAAGAATTCTTGAGAAAGGAACAGAGAACAAACAGAATAATAATCCTCTGCCACTGCATGATCATATTGTGAATGTTATGTGCTGTTCAGATTCTTTCCTTCTCCAAGAATGCAGAAGTAGAATGTATATATATGAAGGCAAGAGCAGTCAAAGCCTTGGAATAGCTTTTGTATGAAGCTTAAAGAGCTCAAAATGTTTTCATCTTTGAAAGAAAAGGCTCAGAAAGGAGCCTGTGTATCTTCATGTGCATACAGCCATGAATGCCATGTAGCAGTGAATAGGAACTTATATTCACTATTTCTCACAGCAAAATAGGTAAAAGTCAACTGATTAAATTCTCAGGCAGTATCTTGAAAATTTTAAAGGAAATGTTGGTTGTCTTTCATATGGTGATGTCTAGCATTTCAGACCAGGATAAACGCCATAAAATCATGTATTTTGTCTATTTTTATACTTCAAACAACATCAGAGATTATTTCTGGGCAGAAGGTTTTACATGAGAAATGTGAGCAGACTCAAATGCAACCTGGTTAGAAGGGGAAAATTACTGAACAGAAGAAAATGTCTGCTGAAATATGTTGACAGAGAAAATTCCTGCCAGCCTGGGAGCTGTGAGCCTGGGAACAAGGCCTGGGAACCAGGAACATACTTGAAAAGTGCAGCAGCTGTTCTCTTTGAAATACACCCAGGGTGCCTAAAAACTAGAGACATCCTGAAATACCACCAAAAAGTGCAAAAACAAGGGACTGTAATGACCACTTATAATCTGAAAATGTGAGAAAGTGTCTAGAAAAATAAAAATTTCTCTGAAAAAGTCAGAAAACGTCATCTACCATTTGTTATATGTGAAAAATCAAATTATACAACATCTACTGAAGTGGTGATGACTGCACCCTCTTATGCCTCTGTGATATGGAATGGACTTAATTTTTATGTAAAATGCATAAAATAACTGAGAACAATGCCTGCTGCACACATTTTTTCTTCCTTAAAAAAGTTGAATTCTCCACATGAACTCTCTAAAAGATCTTGAACTCTCACTGGGGATCTGGCAGACTGGCTGCAAGCTCTGTGATGTGAGATAATCTCTGAAGTGAGAGTCTCTCTGTTATCTTATTAGACACCCTTTGGGCCCACTTTTGGAGTCAGTTTAGTTTGTTCTCCCACCTGTGGAATGGTTTGGTCCCTTCTGAAATCTGTTCAATTCATTTGACAGAGGTACTATACATCCATATACGTAATCTGTCATAAGCATATGTGCTGCTAATTGTTGATAAGCTTTGCTTCACTAATGATGAGTTTGTAGTAATCTGTAATAGTACATACACCCACTTAGTTGCTGCTGTTAGTGGTTGTTGGCTATTGGTTGCTATAATATTAATTGTTGCTATACAATTGATTGTTGCTACAATCAATATGTTGCTACATATCACTGGTTGATGCTGTATTGATTGCTGATAGTAATTTCTAATTGCATGAGAGATAGATATATAAACTTTATTGATAATATGTATCCTTGCTAGTGATGATTTTGCACGTCATTTGTAGTGATCTATAATAAAATAGAGAAATTTAGAAGATAAAGCCTCTGTGTCCTTGTGTATTAAAAAGTCCTGCAAACCCACAGCCATGATCTCTATATACCCACAGGCTGGATAACCTTTTAGGCCGTGACAACCAGCCACTGGCCCAGCTGGACCTGGGAGGGCTTGCTCTCTCCTGGAGAGCTGCAGGATATAGCTGATGAGTTAGAGTGGGCCAGGGAACTGTCTGCCTATAGCCAATTTCAGAGGGTAAAATCGTTCCACAGTACAGATGTGCTCACACTGCCCTTCTGACACTCCTCAATTGGCCTCCATCTTCATTGAACCACAGTGCCCAAAACTGGACAAGGTATTGCTGCTGGGTTCTCACTGATACATTAGGTGTTTTGCCAGCTCCACGTGTGTTTATATATCAAGGTACATTGTTTGCCTTTTTCATAACAGTACAACATTGTTGTGTTCTGCTTGTGATCCTTCTCCAAAACAGCAACCTGGCTACTTGGTAAATACACTGTGCCCAAGCAGCTGAGCACTCATCTCTTGGAGCATTCCCGTGCAGTTGTCCTCAGTTTTTGTGCCCTTTCTCTATTTTGCCAGGATAACTTTGAAACCCAAACCTGTGTTCAAACCAAGCTTTGTGTCCTTTGTAAGTGTGTGATTGGGATCACCAGTGCAATCACTGAGCAGAATCGGAACAGAAGAACCTCTGGAAGAGCCCTTGCTGATACTTTATATTTTGCCATTGAACTAATTCTCAGTATAGATACAGAACGTTTTTCTACACACCATCTAGCAATTTCATCCAGACTGTATTTCTTTTGCTGGCTTATAAAAATGTCATGTGAGATCAAATCAAAAGAGTTCCCAAAGTGGAGTTCTATAGATTTGTTCCAGATCTGCTGCACAGGAAAATTAGATTTTTTTGTGATACAATTTGCTCCTCACAAATCCACACTGCCTCCTTTACTTTCTTTATCTTTCAGGTACTTTCTAAATAGTTCATCATTTGATTAAAATAATTTCTTAAGCTCACTGACATGTAATTCCCCATATCCTCTTTTTTCGTGATTATTGGGAGAGTCACTAGAATTGATCTGAAGAAATGAGATGTGTCCTTTTGAGAAGAGGGGGGAAGGAAAATGGTCGCTGTTGAATTCATATCCTAGACCAGCTGATCAGGTCTAGCAAAAAGTATGAGAATGGTCACCATTCCTGGTGGCTTCCATAACCTGACATAAAAATTCTGAAACTCATCCTCAGAAAGGCATTGAGTAGCAGTGTCTTTTTTACACTCTGCGTTTTAGCCGAGCTCCTACCAAGTCTGATCTGTTGTGGGAGGTGAACTTAGTATGGCAGTATTGGAAGTCAGTGGTGTTGATAGGCATGCTGAGATCATCAGAAGCTGGGTGCAGTGCACCCTTGCAATTGTGCAAGGGCTGACATAAGTTGTTCTCACTTTTCCTGCTGAAATGTGCCCACAGATTTGACTAGGCAGGGCTAGGCTGCAATGATACACAGCTCTGTCATACACTTGCTTTTCTGTTTCTTTCACAACTCACTGTCCATGGAAGGAAAGAAAGCATTGAGTGAGGAAAGAACAAGGCACATGGTGATCAGAGCACATCAACATCTCAGCAGCAAAGTACTTCATATTGAATAAAACACTTCCTTGTTCCTGTGCCACATTGTGTGCCTGTGCCTTCAGCACATATACAGGTAGCCTGTTGAGTCCCATTGGTTGGGAGGAAATGAAGAAAAATTCACTGTGGCATCGGCTGAAATGTCAGGCTCTGACTTGCTGACAGCCCTTATTAGCTTCTAAGACGAGTAATGACAAGGACCACGTGCCAGCCTCCAGGGCCAGCATGCCAGGTCAAAACCAGGGTCCTAGGAGAGAGATGGTGGTACAGGAACCACACCGCTCTGTCTGATTATGTCTGTGCTTGCAACTGTGGGACTGAGGTCAGCTCTGATCATGGTCACAGCTGTCAGCCAGTGACAATGCCTTGTGGGCTTCCTCCAGGTGGTGACTTCACCTCAGGTGCTCATCCAGCTTTCCAAGGCTGGCCCAGGGGCCCTGATCCCCAGTACTCTCCCACAGCAACCGATATTCCAGCAGGGTCAGTCAGTTGGGCTCTGCAAGATGTGTGGGACACAGGGACCTAAGCCTCAAAGGGGAGGCTCCAGTGCAACCTGCACTATTACTGACTAGGGGCCTTCTAGTAAATTTGAGGCAGGAAAAAGTCATATTTTCTGACACGAACCTGAATAAAATTTAATGGAGTGTTTAAGCTCTTGGCTTATCAAAGGTACATTTTACTTAAAGTTGAGAACGCCCAAGATGCCCAAGAATGCTCAGAGTTCTTGCTTTGAAAAAAAGCAGGTAAGCAGAGTTATTGAAGGTGTTTAAGCTCTGAAAAATAAATATTTGAGTGAAAGCAGGGTTCCTTCCAAGAACCTGTTCTGTGATAATACATCTAAATAAACAAGTAGAAATAAATATTATTCACTAATAATTTAATTTGGGGATTTTCTTGGCAACCTTCAAATAAAAGATTTTTTATCAGTTCAGTGCTCTGATCTTCATCTTAAGGAAAAAAGTTGTTCTTTCAGCTACCTTTGTCTACTTTGGGGGAAATAATGTCTGTAGTATGACTGGGCTATTTCTCAAAAGTTTCTCAGTTCTTATAAATGGATTGGGATCACCTTGGGCAGCACTGTGCAGAACAAAGTGCCTAATAATGGATGGGAGAGGATAACCTCCTGTTTTCTCCATCTGGGGAGCATTTTTTCATAGTCCAGCCTGACGTAAATTGTAGTTAAAGCACCAGAAAACCTAATGTAAGGGTTTGATTTAAAAAACCCCTACATTATAGGAATATAGTTAGTGTTGCTTAGCACAATGTCCTGGATACTAAAAATCTCATCAAATAAATACGATTTCATTCTTCAATAAGATGACATATTCAATGATTAAAGATAACTGCTCTGATACAATAGTCTTACACTGTGTAAAGGCTTTAGGAGCTCGCAATACTCTGATTAAAAATGTAAAATTATCAGAAAGAAAAAAGCACAGGCTGGAAAGAAAAATAATTGGCTCATTGATGGACTTCAAGCTTCTGTCAGCAGGGAGATCATGGAATATACATCTTCTGCATGGACTGCCCCAGGTACTCAGCATCCTCATCAGTGACCTGCAAGCAGATACACACTCACTTCTGGTAAACCACAGCCATGACAGAGGTTAGCAGGGAGGTCAGCAAACACTAGGGACGGGGGAAACAGAGCACTTTGAAAAAAGTGCATATGTGTAGCTAAATGCCAGTTATACATCAAGGCAAGAGGGAAGAGAGGCATTCCTGCCTAGAAAGCCAGAGTGTCTGAAAGGTGTGTTGGTCTTTCACAGGAGAATCTCTGCAGAAAATGCTTTGGCAAAAAGGGTGAACAAAAAAGGTTATCCTGAAGAATTAACTGGGAGAGATCAATATTCAGTGCTTTCTTAGTACCACAGCTCTAGGGAGCAAAGTGCAGCAAGAGCAAACAGCTGAAGGAAAAAGAGCTGGACCCAGACCTTTCATCTGGGAAATGAAAGAAGGACACCACCGGAAAATGACTATTGAAGTACCTGGAAGAGCATGTCTCGGAGTAAGGGTGACACTGACATGAGAAGAGTGTACTTGAGCTGTTTCTGAGGCTGAGCTGTGCAGATTCCAAACTGCCTGTACAGCCTGCAAACCAATCAAAGAATACTCAGGCTGAGATCTTCCCTTACACTGCGACTTTGTATTATCTATTAGTCCTGCACAGGTAATGCGTTCATGCTATATGGAGGGAATGCAAGGCTCTAAATAGGAGCAATAACCATTTATGCAATTGCCTGTGTTTCAAGTGTAACGCAGATTTATTATTTTATCATTGAAAATGATACTGTAATTTTAAAATATGTGTCTCACTCTTAATTAACTCAATGTGCTCATCTTCCTAACAGTTATCATGAACAGTTTGTGAAGGTAGATGGTAAAGGGAGTGCCTTAGGGAATGACAAAGGTGTTTGGAAGCCAGGCAGCATTAACTGCCCAACTCTTCAAGAGGTGAAGCTTGCTAACTTCCAACTTATTGCTTCAGCTTTCCAAAATTCAGGCTATAAGTTACTGCACAATGAACTGAACCTGCCAAGACAAACAATTGTGTGCACGTGTCTGAATTAATCACAGGGATACAGGGTAATGTTAGCTGTGATTGATGTAAGGTGGCATTTATTTGAAATACGATTTTAAGTTTCTGTGCTAGCGAGAAACGTGGACACATAGTACAGAAAGAAACAGACACAGCATTACCTCTTTCATCTAAGCAGCCAGACCACCAAGTAAAGCAGCCTGCGTGGTTTCTTTGAAGTTAATGGCATTAATTATGCTGACTGCAGATGTGCCATTACAGAGGCATCTTTTGAAGACATGGATGCAGTGGTCCTAATCCCCATCCCATCCACCCTCCTGTGAGGGTGGGATGTATGTCTGAGCTGCACCCTCCCAGAGCTGTCATCCTCCAGCTCCCAGGTGTGAACACCTTCCCCCAAGGCTGTTCCAACAACCTCATCGTGAACAAAATCTCTCACAAGAGAGCCAGACACAGAATGGCCACATTGACAAGTGACAGCATGTCCAAAGTGGCTGTGTTTATAGGGACATACAGAAGCCCATGTAGAGACATGACAGCCAGGCTGAATAGGAGACAGCAGGCAAGAGAAATAATTCACTGGAGGATATATGGAGTTGTGTTTTGTATGAAAACATCTGCTATATGATTGGATTCCTTTTCCTTCTGACCCTCTTAGCTGCAAATCACAACTATTCCATGTTACAAATAATACATGCCATGGATTTTCTGATTCTGGTCTAAGGGGATTTCTCATTTCACCAAAGAGTCTGCTATTTTTGGTAAGTAACAAATGCCCTGGACAAAGAAAGATTTTTCACTTCATCTTTTAGATTCTGGGATGTTTTTTATCATGCCTTGCCTTGGTGTAAGTTACTTCTTCTGGTTTGAATTCTGGATGTTTAAAAACATCCTAAAGTTGCAGATACTAAACTCCACGCTGTGATCTCATGCATGATTTCCTTGGAGTGGGAAGAGAGGATTTGGGGAGTTAATACGTTTGAGTTAACTGCCCAGCGAAGGCAAGATGTGGGCTAATTGCTCGGTTGGTATCAGGTGTCCGGTTTGTATTTGCTGATTGCATTAGAAATCAGCAATTGCCTCCAGCTTGGCAGTTTTCTTTCTTTGTGTAAAAAGTTATAAACAGAAGCTGGAAGAGGCATCTTGTTTTCTACTGGTTCTGAACACTGACAAAAATGTGGAAATAGAGATGCTTTGGTTTATTGTTTTTACTTCTGGTGATTCTACAGTAAAATACAGAGAAAAAGAGTTTTATTGCATGTGGGAATTTCAGCTCAGAGATTACAAATCTCGAAAATGCTTTGGAGGAGCTGAAGATTCCGTGTTCAGTCTTTTGAATTATATCTGCTATGGTTCTTCTTTTTACAATATTTTTTATTAAGAAATAACAAACTGAAGTGTTTGCTAGAGACTTAGAAAATCAAATCTCTGTACTAGAAGTTACACAACATCTTATTTTGTCTTAGTTTTTTAAGACCTTCCCAAAATTAAGTTTTTAAATGTAGGTTTAGCCACATCACTAATTGGGCCGAAAGTTACAAATACTTACTATTTGGTGCCTTATTGTTTCTAGGAGGCTCATTTTAACTATCCATGTTTTTAGAAAATGTTACTTTGAATAATACCATCATTTTTGCTGCCTTTGAGTCCAAATGGAGTAATTTTTCATAGAATCATAATATCCTTTAGGTTGCAAAAGGCCTGCAAGATCATCAATTCCAACTGTTGTTACCCAGCACTGCCGAGTCCACCACTAAGCCACGTCCCCAAGTGCAACATCCACATGTTTTTTAAACACTTCCAGGGATGGTGATTGCACCACTTTCCTGGGCATCATGAATTGGTTCCAATGCCTCACACCCTTTCAGTGAAGAAATTCTCCATAATATCCAATCTGAACCTTTCCTGGTGTGGCTTGAAGATCTTTTCTCTTGTCCTGTCACTTGTTACTTGGGAGAAGAGACCTTGGGAAGTTGTAGGAAATAACAAGGTCTCCCTCAAGCCTCCTTTTCTTCAGGATGAACAACCCAAGCTCCTTTAGCTGTTCCCCATAAGACTTGCACCTTTCATTTCTAATATTTCTTTTCTTAGTCTTTGTGTGTAAAATATTTTCAGGGAGGGGAATTCTCTTTCATGTAAATACAGAGTTTGGGAGGAGAGATAGATGGCAAAAATCTTCTTTAGCATATCTAACAGACAAAACTCTGAGAAGCTAGTCTGTCCACTAATTTTCCAAAGAACATCAATAAATGAACTTTTCCAAATAGTTACTGAAAAATTGGGCGTATTTTATGGTATTTGGATAGCAAAAGATTTCTAATGACATGAATACATCTGCAAATCTGATCTGTGAGAGTGGTGTCATCTGTATATCTTGATATAAACAACACGGATGTCTGAATTTCCTGTGCAAAATAATTTGAAGGAAATGATAACAACTATGGGGTCTGGGACAATCCATTCCAAAGTTACAGTGACAATGGCAGATAGGTGCCATAAATGTCTCCTGATGTGCAGGAGAAACAAAATTCTGTTGACAAAAAGAATAATCCATCCAGGAGTTCTCTAGAGGTGCATTAGAAGTCAGACTGTATTTCAGTGTTATCCCCAGCAGTTCTCAACAAATAGGAAAAGAAAAAAAGAGAAAGGAAAACAGCACAAAAAGGCATAGGTATAACACATGAGCCTGCTTCAGAAAGGCTGACAGAGATAATGTATTTATGACATGAGCTTCCCTCAGGTTTGCATCCTGCATCCAGCAAAAATGTAGCTTTGAATACAAATGCACTGAGTCCCAAGCAACAGCTAGTCATCCAACTTTAGGTACACTGCACTGGAGAAATGCAAGAACATGCCATTAAGAGTAATGATGATACAGATGGGCAGCGTATGAGAATATTATTCCTCTCCACTGGCCCTGAAAATTTGTTCTGTGGGGGTTTTTTGTTGAGTTGATTCCCTCAAAGTCTCGGTGGAGCCCCCATAACAAAATAACAATAATCCATTTTTTTCCCTGGTGTCATCCTCATACAGTCATTTAATTTCTTTGAGAGGAAAAAGAAGCTTGAAAATATGAGTAAGAGCTTGGAAGTGGTTCGAGTATGTGGTATAGAATTTCACAATAACTTCTTGGACTTTTAATTGAAAATTATTACCCTTCCCTTCCTTCCCAAGGGCAGTAAAAGCAGAGGAGTGGCTTAGAGTCTTGAAGAAAATTGTGCTCAGCTGAATTCACTACAACAGTCCAAACTTCCTCCAGAGGTGGCTAAACGGGCCAAATGGGCAAGTAACTTTTATATTTGTTCTCCACTGAGTTATTCCAAATCTTACTGTCTGCTATTGTGGTATACAACATATTGCTGCTAGAGTCCCTGAGTCACAGATGCTCAATAAATATTTTGTAGTCTTCAGCCCAAGACTGCAGTCTTCAAAGAATACAGCTCTGAGCAAACAACCATAGAAACAGAGTTCAACTTCTCCATGATAAATCTTGATCTAACAAAATGCTCTGGTAAATAAGATACACTGGCATGATTTAATCAATGTGTGTACATGCCTCTGTCCTCCCTTTTGAAAGCATGTGTTAACAGTCTAAATGAGTTTCTGTCTTTCAATCTTTCCAGAAAGATGCATGGAAAACAAGGCTGACATGCCATGGGACTGTTGAAATTGCACCCCTCCTCTGAAAACCCACAGGACACCGAGTGCTCATCTATTCCCAGTGCTTATGCACCCTCTAAACTTCACCATATCTGAACCTGGAAAGTATCAAGCCTTACCAAAGTCTTAAATCTTACGTGATTTCACTTATCCTAGTATTGGTCTTCAGCTGTTTTGAATAAACATAAACTCTCCAAATTTCCACTGGCCAAAAACACTGGCCAGTTCTTGCACCTTGGCTATGTGAGATTACTGCATGTCTTTGGGTGTTGAGAAAACACAAGATGACATACACACTGAATTACAATTTTAACTCTGTTAAACTAATCAAACAAATTATTGAAAAAAAGTATGCCCTCCTTACAACCTGTTTGTGGGCTTTGTCATGCTGGAAGTACCAGCACAGAGTGATCTGTGCCGGGGGGTTTGAACAAAGAAGGAAGTAATAATACATGGTAGAGAAAAGCTGCATTTTAGTACACCACCAATGCCAACACAGCCTGAGATCTTCACCTCTGTCTTCCAGAAAGAGACAATAGCTACAGAAGAGGCAACTCTGATGAACCCGGTATTCAGGGCAGGAATACAGCCAGTCAGACACAATCCAGCAATTTCTCGATGTTAGTAACAGCTCTTTACAGCTTTTGAGTACAGAAAGCTGAGAAAATAACTGAAAAGGTGACATTGCAAGAACCATAAGCGTTAGAAGGGAATTAGAATCAGAACAAAGGGTGACCATGAGGTGATGCAATCCACATTCCTTAATAAAGGAAGAAGGGGAAAAACAAATCAAAATCAGCTGGCATCAGAAAGTCAGCCTTCCAAAAATCATCTGGGATCCAAATCTGGAAAGGGAGTTTCAGGGAGCTAGAATGGCCTCAAAGAAATACATCATGCATATGTATTTTGTGGTGCAGCTGGCTAACCAGACACTGGGCAGAGTGAATAAGGAAAAGATAATAACTTCTTAGGGCAGACAGCAGCAGATATACCAGATCTCTTTAATTAGTGAGGAGCTGGATCCATAAATTAAGTGTTTAGAGAGTAATTTCAAGAGCCATTTACACAGTAGCTGTGTAGCCCAGCATGCCTCCAAACACCTCCCAGATGCCAGGTGTCTGCAGATATTTCCCTTTCTAAATTGGAAGCCTAAGTCAGACGAGATTGAGGTGCCATAGTGTGTCAGGAACTAAGGACCTGCCCCCATACAGAGATTATTATGAGCTGGGTTTTGCCTAAGTGCTTACTTCTAGGGATATTCTGTGTGAATATCCTGTAAGCTGGAATCTAACCAGCTGTCACCTCAGAACAAAGTCCATATCAAGATAGAAAAAAGAAATTAAAAAAAAAATCTCTGGAAGCACATAGCAGGTACTGTACCAACTCAGCCTCCATGCTACTCTGTTCCTTTTGTCACTCATTTCTTCCGAGCATGTTCCTTCCCTTCTCTTTCATCTCTTACTACCTTTTCAGGATCTCTGTGAACCAATTTTAAATCTTCTGTACCTTTCATTATCCTTCCATTTCTGCCAAATGTCTGACAAGGCAGAAGTGCTAGCATTTTATATGGGAGTCATGATTTAGCAGCTCTCCCTTGAACTGCAGATCTAAAAGTCTGGCTTATTCATTCTAATACGTTAAATAAGGAATAGATAAAAATAACAGCAGCAGTTTATTCTGGCCATTAAAATGCCTCTTCCTTAGCAAGTTTTAGATATAGGTATAGACATAGATACAAATTTTTTTAAAGATTAGAAAGAGTAAAGTCTACCATGACCTACAGGTGTCAAACAGTGAGTCCAATGCTATGTGGTAGTCACTGGGAGTTTTGTTATTATCTTTAGCAGCCCCTTTAGGGTTTTAAAGTGTTCCACACATTACAATGGATATTAAAAGGTACACGAGATTGATTCATTTTGCCTTGCCTTTAAATTTTTTTCTCAATGTGACATTATGATCATAGGGTAGAATTCAACTTCTTGGTCACATACACAGAAAAGAAATTTTGGCTTCTACTTCTCGATTCTGGTAAATTATATATATATAATCCTAAATAAGCATAACTAAAAAGGAAAACCCACCTTCCACATAAGGCAGAAGTTGTGAATAATTTTAAATGAGCAGTTTAATTGTCTCCAATCCTCCATGGTTTTCATCGAAGTATTTTCTTTCATAGTGTTTTTGCAGCAAATCTCAAGATAAAAGCATCGAAACTGCAGAAAATAAGCCACAGAGCCTGGAATAAAGAAGCTGCAGTTCAAGAAAAGTTAACTGCAACTCAAGTATGTATCACAGACCTGTGAAAACAGATAATTGAAAATGTGGGTCATAAGGAGAAATAAGTGATGGGGAAGGGTATTTGTTAAGTGGAATGAGCCAGAAGAAAAGGTATTTGTGGCAGGGAAGGGTAGTGGTGTGGATTAGAGTCAACCTCCAAGCTATAAGATGTCTAAAGAGGGACTGATGATATATATGTATGTATGATATATGATATCATATATGTATATATGATATATATCATATATGATGCCATAACAGATTTCAAATATGCAGTTATCACGAAGCAAGAATGACTTCCCAAAACCATGGGGCATAGGATCCCAAAGAAGTGGGGGTGGGACTGTTTGAATGATGCCAAAGAGCCACTCAGACTTGCTAAACAAATAGAAATTCCCATAGCTGAGATGGTTGATGGAGAAACAGAGACAAGACTGAAAGAATTGGGTTGTTAGGGGAAAAGCTGTGACAAGAACAGCAGGCATACGGGTTGAAACAAACAAGTAGTTAATTACACTAGCAAAGGGGAGGAAAAGGCAAATCCTTAAATATATTGGTTTTTCCGTCTGGTTTCTTCAGACACTGCCTGTTTCTTAGGGAAAGACCTTCCAGCACCTGCTCTGATTAAAGGCTATGGACTCCTTGTAACAGGAAAAAGTCTATTAGTATTAATCACTACTTCTCCACACAGGCAAATAATTCTTTGTAAATGTCAAACACTGTATTAAATAGCCATGTTAAAAACTCTAGGCAAAGAAATATTCACACAGGAGAGATTGAGCAGATGTAGACTGAAGCATGTATAAACTTTGCAACAACCTACACAAGCCCAAAAGCATTTCTGCCAACTATTTGAGTAATAATTTCCAAGGATATTGGCCAATATCCTTCCTTCATCTTCTTCTGGGGACATTTGATAAAACTCTCTGGCTTTGAGCTGTGTCAGGAACTGAGGTTTTTTCTTTCCATTGTTTCCAGTAATTTCCCCTTTCTCCAATCTTCCATCACTCCTATGAAGACCATGATGATAATCCTACTTTTTCTCCTTAGAAGACAAGTCTGCCACATCATGGCATGTCGAGGATTGATCTTCAAAAAGTCCATATGCTGCCTTCTGAAAACTGCTGAAGCCCAAAAATATGATCTTAATGAACTTTAGTGACCTCACAGGCACCTGTGGACTGCCACACACTTCACCATAGTGTCACTGCTGGGTTTCTGTGCTTGCCTCTGACAATGCTCATCCCAACACTCTGGAGTCAGTACTCAGGAGAGTTTCATCCAGGCACCTGGCCAGGACACAGAGCTGTGCCATTCCTCTCCCGAAAGCCTTCCTTGGGTAGCTAAGACACATCAGTATGATTCTTGCCACAGAAAAGGCAATTGTCGTTGCCATTTGCATTTCTTTCTGATCACAGATGAAGTGCGTGGGTACCTTCTGTTTTATCCCCAGGTTTTTCACTCACTCAGAAATAGCACTGGTACCCAGGCAATGGGAGATCAATGCATCTTCTCCTTCACCTAATGCTGTGTGTCTTTGTGAGAACCTTTTAGACAGCAGTTGAAGTGGGCTTAGATGGTGGACAATGCGGCTATTTTGCAAAGTGTTGCATGCTTAATGAACAGCAAAGAATCAGGTGACAATTTATTAAAAACTTCCATCAGGTGATGGATATACTTTGATTGCACTAAACAAAGCTCCAACAAACCAGAACTGCTAAAGGCTTCCTTAAGGAGTGTTAGAGTACTAATGCTTTTTAATTTTTTTTAAATTTAAGGAGCACAAATTGTGATGCAGGTGCAAAAAACAGTGTCTAATCCTTGCTCAAGTGGAGATCAAGCATAGTTAAACAGCAGCTGCCTGTTTGTCTTTGAAAAGATACCTCTGAGCCCTCTGAAGAGTAACAATGCTGAAGGATTTTTTAGCTTTGCATGTTTAGACTATGTATTGTGCTTAACGTCAACTCAGTGAAAATGATTGCCTGACTTTAGAAAATGATTCAGCTCCAAATGGCAGACTCTTGATGGGTCACTGCAGGAATCAAAGCTACCTAATTCATGATTAATCACAAGTCTTTTCTTTCTCATTTCCCACTCCTTATTTTGTTTTAAATAATGAAAAGGTCAGTAGATTTCTGTTTCTTGTCTTTCCCTACTCTGTCCTCATCAAGTACGACCCAAGGTATCTCTTTTTGGTGGTATCTCTTTTTGGTTGTATCTCCCTCTTCATCTCACTAAGAGTAACTTAGCAAGATTATCATGGATATACAAAGAAGTAAACTTAGAAATCACAAGGCATATTTCTCTTTTAAGTTCATTTCTCTTTTTAAAGTACTAGGAACTGACACTAGTTGAGAGTTTCATTTTACCAAAAGAAGGCTTTTACATCATAGATACCTGAACTGAAGTTGTCACTCTGGCCTCCCTCTGTGGCCAATGAAGAGAAAGAGGTATCTCTGTAGCGGGGTTCATCTCTGTCTGAAGAAGAATGAATCCAGTCTGTAAGAGCCTGTTTCTTCCCACTAACCAGTGAGGGACATTGGGATTACTCACTCATACATCATTCCAGTTTTGTCTGGTGTTGACTCCAGCAGCAAGATGACTCTAAGCCCAAATATTAACTCAAATTGTTCAGATAGACAGAGTAGTCCAGACACATGGACAAACTATCCCGCTCCTTTCTCCACACCAGTCTTTCCTACTCTCTGCATCACACAGAAGATGTGCTCTGCACCCTGGCCTTTTTCCAAGGCAAGGAGGGGAAGTGCCTGGACAAAACCAATGATATTTGCTGGGTCCAGACTCTCACCTTTGCTGACCATATGGCCAACATTGGGAAGGCTGAGCATGCCAGAGCACAGTCCCACACAATATATGTGGAAATCATTTTCTGATCCCCCTCTATAGCATGCCATTAATAAGCCGGAGCAATTGTATTGCCCACAGCACTTTTACCAAGCTGTGTCAGTTGAAACAGCTCTATTATTCTGCAGGCACTGTATTAACATGTGGAGAGCAGCACTTGAAACAAAGTCCTGTTTCTCTAATCAAAATAGAGAGTATTTATTAATTTTGCCCTCATGCTGCTTTAATTCCTCAACAGATCGATTAAATTAAAGTTGGAACTTCACACAGGTGAATTGAGACCAAAAAAAAGAAAGGATTGTGACACATATGATGTTGTCTTTTGAAGTACTTCATGCCTGGTTAGCTGAGAGCTCTTCTAAAAAACAGCCTGAATAACAGCTGAATTATTTTGGGAAGCCCTGACTCTGGTTGTAAGTGGTGCAAACACCAGAAAACTCACCCTGTGACATCGAAGGGTGCGGTTTGGAGCATCTGTCATTTTCTCTTCCTTCCCCCATAAAAATCTGTCAAGCAGTTTCATCTGCAGTGCAAAGGGCATGTAAGTCAGCACATTCAGCTGATGTTGACTGGGGGAGAAGGTGCCCATCATTACAATAGGAAGTTATGCCAGCTGGCACTCATCCATCATGCTAACATCTTATACATAAGGAGAGACTGTTTACCAGCAGGATAGAATGTAAAACAGGACAGTCATTTTGTGATTGAATGAGTGCCAGAAAACAATAATAGTTTTTAGACAGTGAACCCTATTACAGCTATATTTTTATAATCAAAGTCCAGAACTAACAGAGCAGCTGGCAAGATGCATGGCATGAACTTGTAGCAAACATAGGAGGGGCTGTTTGCATTTGTGCGCATTCTGTGCAGATGGTAAAAAAAAAGGCCATCATTGATAATGCATATTTTTCTATCAAAGTAATTTTGCACAACTGCTGAAAGACTCCTCAGTAGGTCAGTTAGTTGTGAAAATTCCTCCTAGGCATATGCACAACTGGTTCCTGTGCTTAAGTATGGTCTTCATAGTCATATAATGGACAGAATGACCGTGAGAACTGCTAAACACTTCTTGAAAGAGAGACTGAAGAATGTAATAACATTTCAAGGGTTGCACTGTATTAGAAGAGCTGGGGGGTGAGATTTGCTGATTATCTGCCCCCAGACAGATCCATTAATCCTCTACTTCAATAACTATTGAGCACACTCTAAATTTACAGAACAAATTACTTGTGGGAGGAATATTGACTTCAAGGGAGAGAAAAGTAGGGTGAAAAAAAAGGAAATAAATCCTGTGTAACACTAGGGGGTTTCCACTCTGCAAGCTTTAATAAGTAAACAGAAGCTTTTTAAAGGTTTTGTAAAGAAACTGGTGGGATGAGGTTTAGGAAAAATAACTATCCTACAAAGAGAAGTTCCTCTGTTATACATGGCAATCAAAAGTTGCCAACACGGTGCTGTCAAATAAAAATTGTATTTCACATTTAGAATAGTAGAAAGCTCTAAAACTTGCAGAAGCTGTAGATTTTCCACCCATGCACTTCTAATAAATTTCTTCTCACCAATTTCAGTGTGATGCAGTGTAAACTGCATTTCTTTCCCTGCATCTGGGTACTCACTAGTCTGTTTGCCTGCCTCCTGGCTGCTTATGACTGAAGTCAGCCTGCAAGCTGTGAAAGATAGTAGAGCTCTCTTTCATACCTATTGTAAACACTGAGTCCTTTCCGCCTTTTCTTTCCTCAGCTCATAGTTTATCTTTGTTTTTTTTTTCTTTAGTGACAAACTGCTTCAGTGGTGCCCCTTGCTAGGGAGCAGGAGGTATGCCAGGGGGATTTTACGATAGCTGTGCTCCCCAGGCAGGGGATGCAGCATGGCGTGGCTGCCCTCCTCCAGTCCATTACACCCTTGCTTATGGATTTGTTCTCAGCAGCAGGCAGGAAAGATGCCCTGTCACAGATGTCATGCACAGCCCTGGGTGAAGGGTTTCAAGGCTGGTGCATTTTTCTTGTAATATGCCAAGAAGGGAGGGGAAAACTTGCCTGCAGACACAGCGAATGCCCAGGAGCGCTCACTGCCAGCACACAAATGAGAATTGTAGGTACGTGGGTTCAGGTGTCTTTCCAGAAAAGGCCCAAAAGCTCAGACACCACTGGAATTAATAGTGGTCTTGTGAAAAAATATTTTCCTCTAATTTCACATCTGTAAATGAGAATAATTGTGCTATCTCCTCAGCAGCTTAAGAAAGAATGCTGTGGCAGCGTCACGTTACACAACACACATTTGGCTGTGTCAAGTGATGTATTTATATCCATGTTTGTAGCTGACCACTCACTTTAACATAATTTGGGAATTAAGGAATTTCTTTTGGTTTGTTTCTCAGTTAATTTAATGAGAGGCATTAGCCCAACAGTGTAGTGGCACCTCAGTCAGGGAATAGGATTCAGGAGTGTGTGTAAGAACATCTCCTTCCCTCCCCCTGCAACACAACATGAGGGAGACCTGTCCTTCCTATACGTGACCAGGGAAAAGCTCAATATTCTTTCTTCTACCAAAAGAAGGAAACTTATCACTCATTTCTTCTGTATTTTAGAAGACCTTTTTTTTAAGACTTCCTTGAATTTTTAACATTAAAACTATCAGATTCTATAACCATGTATTCATTTGACACATTTATAGCAATAGCCATGAGCTGATTCTGCTGTCATCATGGGAAAAGAGGGAAGAAGAAAGGAAAGCAATTAACAGAGCATTTGGGGATATGAAGTAAACAGAAATCCATTCTCTTCTCTTCCTCCTCTACTACACCCACACACCAACACATGGTTCTCTAATATGCTCTTTTGCATGAGACAAAGTTTCAGATAAGCTGTAAGACCAATTACTTTCTATTTAGAATACGAAACAACTAACTGAGAAATTGGATTTTAGGCTAACAATATGTGCAAGCCTGGTAATTTGTTCCAGAACCAATTTCAAAACACTATGGGTGATATAATGTGTAACCTGAAGAATAAAAGACCATATTGCAATTTAGGCTACTTTTTGACCTTGTGTCCTCCACGGAACTAGTTCTTTCTAATTTTCTGTTAACAAGCCACCTCAATTGTTCATCCTGTTCTCTGAGACATCCTGATACTTTTGCCAATAAGAATTAATCCCTGTCCCAAAAAGCTTACAATCCCTTGTGGCCAAACGGGAAAAAGAAGGGAGTTGAGGCAAACATGAGAAAAGGACATCAGTTTTGAAGCTCAGCAAAGCTAGCAAGGCAAATTGATTTAATGGCTGTTTTTTCAACTCCCTCCAGGTTTCCACCTAACAGTTTCCACTCTCAGCTGTTTTGCGTGTGTTTGTCAAGGAAAGGCCTTTGGGCAGCTTCACTGTATTTGCAGAACTGCCCTACCATATAGAAACATATAATAATTGACATTGAAAAGGGCCTCCAAGATCATCGAGTCCAACCTTTGACCAATCACCACCATGTCAACTAGACCACAGCATTAAGTGCCATGTGCAGTCATTTCTTGAATGCCCCCAGGGATGGTGACTCCACCACATTCCTGGGCAGCCTGTTCCAATGCTTAACTACCCTTTCAGTGAAGAAGTCCTTCCTGATGTCCAATCTGAACCTCCCCTGGCGCGGCTTGAATGTGTGTCCTCTTGTCCTGTCACTTGTTGCCTGGGAGAAGAGGCCAACTCCCACCTGGCTACAACCTCCTTCCAGGCAGTTGTAGAGAGTGATAAGATCTCCCCTGAGCCTCGCTTTCTCCAGGCTGAACACCTCTAGCACTCTCAGCTGCTTCTAGTATGACTCACTCTCTAGACTCTTTCCCAGCTCTGTTGCCCTTCTCCGGACACACTCCAGCACCTCAATGTCCTTCTTGAATTGAGGGGCCCAGAACTGGATACAGGATTTGAGATGTGGCCTCACCAGAGCCAAGTACAGGGGAACAATCACTGCCCTGGTCCTGCTGGCCACGCTATTACTGATATAGTCCAGGATGACATTGGCCTTTGTGGCCACCTGGGCACACGCTGGCTCACGTTCAGCTGCTGTCCACCAACATTCTCAGATTCTTTTCCCCAGGGCAGCTTTCCAACCACTCTTCCCCCAACCTGTAGCACTGCATGGGGTTTTTGTGACCCAAATATAAGTCTTGATGCTTCACCTTATTGAACCTCATAGAGCTGGCCTCAGCCCATCGATCCAGCCTGTCCAGATCCCTCTGTGGATGCTTCGTACCCTCCAGCAGATCAACACTCCCACCCAACTTGGTGTTGTCTGTGAACTTACTGAGGGTGCAGTCAATCCCCTCATCCAGATCATTGACAAGATATTAAAGAGGAACACCATAGGTGGCAGCAGTATGATGTTCCCTCTGGTTCCTTGCTCTGCTGGTAGCAGTACAGGTGAGTTTGTGACACTTCACTCTTAAAGGAAAAACTCATGCACTGAAAAGGAGGTGGACTCTAAAGTAGTAAGAAATCTGCAAGGTATAGCTCTTTAAGACATGTTAATGTCATATCAGCCCTGGCTGAGGGCCTTTGGCAGGGGTTGAGTTTTTTTCCCAGCAATGCAGGTTCTTAAATTGCCAAAAATAATTACTTTAAAACCCTCTTCTACAAAATCTTGTAAATAAATACAGTCTTGCCAAAGCAGAGAATTGCTTGCACAGATAAATCCACACTTCTTATCAAAACTTTGCATTTAAATTTCATTGTTACATTTTCATTAACAGCCTGGGGTTTGGTAGTAATTATTCTGGTAAGATGAGAGAACTGAGACGCCATGGTTGATAAATGGGAGAACTGAGATCCCATGCTTGGTAAATAAACAATTTGGAATACTGTTAATCTCAAGTCAAATCAAATAAATGATTATTTAAATGAAGTTATCATGATCATTTCTATCATGTACAGTGTTGAAAAGACCTTTTCCTTAATGAAAATGGCACCATGCTAAGTCCGAGTTTTTGGAAGATCCGAGTCAAGCTAATGGATTTCTTTCAATGAATATTGAATATGACAAAAAGCATAGGACAGGTCACTCCAAAACTCCCCACCATTTTTAGCCGATTTAGTTGTGTCACAACAGCCACAACACAGACACACGAGGACATGCCATTTACGCAGCATCTCAAAAGTTAAAAGCACTGGGCTTAGGACATGTTCAGTTGTTTCTTCTGGCCATGGGATCCTGCCATGCATGTATCCTCTCTGCCCTCCCCCAAATTCCTTCCTCTGGCTGAAGCATCCTGACATGGCAGTAGCAAGGGAGCTGTTCACAGCCTTTGCAGGCAATGTTTTCCTTCATGCACAAGAACTTGTATGAACTTTTTGAATTCTTACTTTAAATTATTTAAGCACTTTGTCTCAGACATCTCCTTCTGGGCAGCTATCCCCGTTTGGCTACCAACACTGAAAATGTCTCCTCACTTACAGCCAAAATGTACTAATATATCATTTGGGGCATTTTACTTATTCACCCTAAAGACTACTTTTGTTGCCCTGATATTTGCTCTTACAAAGGTTTTAGAGGCAGCAATCTTAGCTCAGCCTTTGTAATGCTACACTGAACAAGAGCAAAGGTCTCTCATTTTCCTTCTGTAAAGGTATAACCATAATCCTTCATAACCCTTTGTACCTATGTCTCAGTTTGAGTCTATAATTTTTAACATCAGAGAATGAGCTCCACAGAAGGTTTCATCTTGTAGCTCATATACCTATATACTATTTTCCAGTATCCTATTTAACATAACATGGAGATTTAGTTATTCTGTTAGCTAACATACCCATATCTTCCTCCTCCCTTGTTTATTCTCAAACAAGCAATGTGAAACATTTATCACTTATCCAGAAACCCTCCTTTTGTAAGAAAAATTGATTTCAACTGAATTTTCAGAGATAAAATAAACCCATTCAGCCATGGCATTTGAACTCCATCAAATTTTCTTACTAGCATGAGGAGAAATGCTGCAAAATCAAATGTGCCAAAAGTTTTCCTTCTTCCATTCTCCCCCCTCCCCCGACAAAGTTTGAATGGTTCTCATTTTTTGTCTCCGAGTCAATGCAGTGAAGACAAATTTCGATCTGAAACTAAAATCAAGACCAGAGGAAGGCAACTAAATGAAGGAAAATAAAACATATACATCTAATAGGTAGCATCATTTCAGATAACTACTACATTATTAGTTCAATGGAGTTCTAGCACTGAAAAAAAAAAACCATTAAGAAGACAGACAGCAGACAGAAAATTAAGATTACAAAATTGTGTCAGGATCTGTCTTTTAAAGTATCATCATGTGAAAGGATAATTGATGGTATCCAAGAAGAATAAAAAGAAGTAATAAACCAAGAGCTAACTAAAAGGCATTCTGCAGTTCTGGGGTGGAGGATCAATCATCTGAATCCACAGTGGGGACAGATTGGGCAGCCAGATGACTCACATAGCTGTGGCTGGGCTGGCTTCAACACGAATTATTCTGCAGGTACTGCCATCTGGTTATAAACCTCTCTCTGTTCTCCTCTGAGAGATTTTCAGTTTTCTTCTGCTCTGCCAAAAGAAGGGGCAAATTAAACATCAGGTTTCTTCTGAGGGGCCAAGTGCTAACAAAGCCTTACAGCCAGGAAAATCTTTCTGAGCTGAAGAAGCTGGGAGTAGTTGAACCTCATCAGGCTTTGCACCTTGAAGTCAATCCTATCCTGAAGGCCAGCCTCCAGACACAGGAACTGCCAGGTTTGAGCTGGGACTACAATGCCTAATGCCTCAGGTGCATGATCATCCATTACTTCATGATAGCCAAGTCACAATAACCAGCAGAAATTTTCTACGCATTCATTGTTAGACTACTCCAAATGTAAAATGCTCCTTTAAACTTTCTTTTAACTTCAAAGTGTTTGACCCGGAGTTTACAATCTGTAGATCAAAGTTATCTACAGTATTTGCTGCTTCGAGATTTTTATTGAGTATGAACTTCAATAAATGATCAAGTCTCAGAGAAGCCTCCTTCATGCTGAGCTTTTGGGAAGGCCCTGGCTGTGCAGCTCATGATCTTACTCCAGTCACCATGAGAGATACCATAACTGTTCATTCTGTTAGCCTGTCCATGCCAATCTCATGAAGTTCAACAAGGTCAAATGCAAAGTTCTTCACCTGGGTCAAGGCAGTCACCAGTATCAGAAAAGATTGGAGGATGAATCATTGAAGAAGGACTTAGGGATACTGGTGGATGAAAAACTGGACATGACCTGGCAATGTGCACTTGCAGCCCAGAAAGCCAACTGTGTCCCAGGCTGCGTCAAAAGCAGCACAACGAGCAGGTCAAAAGAGGGGATTCTCCCTCTCTGCTTTGGTGAGACCCCACCTGGAGTGCTGCATCCAGCTCTGGTCTCCCCAGTACAAGTCAGACATGGACCTGTAAGAGCAGGTCCAGAGGAGGGCCACAAGAGGGCTGGAACACCTCTCCTATGAGGACAGGCTGAGAGAGCTGGGATTGTTCACATGGGAGAAGACTTCACAGAGACCTTATAGCAGCTTTCCAGTACTTTAAGACCCCTTTTATCCCAAACCATTCTGTGACTTGATGATTCTGTAGGTTCATGCAGAAGAAAAAAGCTGAGGGAAGAAACAGCAATTATCTCTTTACAGTTTTAAATTTTCAAAGTCATACATGGTATAAGAATTATGGGGACAAAAAACAGTTGTTGCACAATGCAAGAAAACAGCATGTAGTAAGTTGCAGAAAGAAATACTTTCTTGTAGCGACTGATTTCCCAGGACATCTTACCAAAAATCAC
Organism: Ptilonorhynchus violaceus; assembly: GCA_013397565.1. NCBI lineage: Eukaryota > Metazoa > Chordata > Aves > Passeriformes > Ptilonorhynchidae > Ptilonorhynchus > Ptilonorhynchus violaceus. The sequence continues at coordinate 70,716 of VZRJ01011662.1, forward strand.
TTGAAAGGTACCTGCTGCCTCTCGACTGTGTTGAGAAGAAAAAGCACTGTCTTAAGGCTGCTGACCTTAGAGAACTGTAGATAACATGGTAATGACATTGGAGAGGAAAACATAACGGCAACACAATTTTGTTCTGTAGAAGAGATTAAAATGTGCTTACTAAATGGATGACCAGAATTTGGGAAAGTATAGAACATGGGTTATCTGAAAGGAGTTTTTATATGCAAACAGTAAGTTGCCCACTGGCAACTCCCACATGGTGAGTTCCACCATGAAAGAAAGACAACTGTGGCTTAATTTTTCTTTATCATCTACTGGTTTTTACTCATGTAGGAAAAGTAGGAGTTGGAGACTAGAGCTTCTTTCCTGGCTCCCAAAGCAGAGCAAAGCAGCTGTAAATCTGCCTAATGAATAGCAAATGAAGTTGCAATAAACTGATGCCTTCCACACTCCGCTCCTGCCCTGGGAAAGACGCCTGAGCATACAAGCACAGGCAACAACCCAACTGGCCAAGGGCAAGGCAGGACTAAAGGCAGCTTACAGCATGGCTTTGCTATCCATCATCTCAACTACACCAAACATAAATCTTCCAGGTGAAAGATTGACAGTAGACATGTTATTGTCTGCCTTCTGCACCCACTCAGAGAACTGCATAGAAAATTCGGTTTTTCTTTTTACAGTTCCTATCCAAGAACGAAAGAAACACTTTGCCCCTACTTTTTCATGAGATTTGCAACACACATACCAGCCATGCAAGGAATACTCAACTTGACACGCAAAGGGGAGGGCCTGTTCTGATCTGGTACTTTGTTGCTCATCTTCTTTTTTTTTGGATTAACAAAATTTTTAATGAGGTCTCACTTCCCTATGCAAAGATCTGAGCTCTGATTTTTGGCAAACAAATGCTGTGTTGAAAATCAGATGTGTGCTTAGATTATGATTAGACCATAATGAAGCAAGGAAAATATATTTTTAAAAAAACAAACAACAATGACTTCTGGAGATTGTTTACAAAGGGAAAGAATTTTCAAAGAGTTCACAGAAGAATTAACCTCCTTTCAACCACCAAATTCTATTTAAAACTGTAACGGATATTGTTTACATTTCTAATTGTCACTCACTGGAGGAAGGCGATCCGTTCCTGAGGGAACAGTTTTTCTTTTGGCTCCTCTTTCTTTGCTGTGCACAGGTATCAAAAATGGAAATATCAGAAATAGGGACAGCATGAAACAAAAGCAGCAAGCACAGGCATAGCTTAAAACTGTCAAGATCTAGTAAAAGGAAGCTGTTAATTTTTGTTCCAGTTTGAGCTCTCCACCCAAAGGATCTGGCTATCTTATTGTGGGGAGTGCCAATTTTTCCTTTAATGCCACTTTTTTCGCCTCCTGTCTGTTAGACATGAAATGTGAACAAATATGAAATAAATGATAGTAGATCTAAAATTATGCTTTTTTTTTTTCTTTACAAAAGATAGAGAGGTATAAAATACAAGGATTCAAAATATATTGAGTTGGGAAATGACAAAAGCAACAAAGATTGCAATGAAGATTTTGTCATCTTCATATTTCACGATATGAATCAGTAACAATATGAAGTGACTGACATTAAAAGAACAGAGAGTTGGGATCCCCTGTAGGTATGGTACAAGTGCCCCAGACACTCACCTGATTGCCAGCTGAGCTTCTGATGATCTTTGCTTCTTTCTCAGCAGTGAAATCTACTGCTGAGCATATATTAAATACTGCTTTTCCCAATAGAGTTTTATGTATCCCCAAGTGAGCCATCCAGAAAAGAATGTGAAATGTATTCCTGAGTGGATGTAGATGTACTTCCATAAGAAAACAGAGTTTAACTCTTAGCACTCATGTGAGTTGTACTGTCCTATATGTACAGAGGGAAGGACACCACTTGGACAGGGTGTCCCAGCGTGTCAGACAGCACTCAGGTCCCTTTCTCTGGCTTTGCTGCTACATCCACCTTGATGTAGCACCATTAAGGCAAGTCAATAAAATAAAGTGAAGAAACTTACAGTCTGAAGGAATATTTCTCTAAATTCTTAGCTTAGGGTTAAGACTTAGGGTCTCACTGGCCACTCTTTAAATATGTAAAATAAAACAGGGAATGAAAAATGTGCTATTTTAGGCTTCTTAACATAAAAGCTAACTTACTGTGAAGCAAGAACATCTCTTTGCTCTGTTCCAATCTGAGCTGGCTATCTCTCAGCAAGGTAAAATGGAAATTTTGCCACTAGTCTAAAAAGAAAAAGCTCTCTGGCAGAGTGGTAAAAGTCTCCTTTTTTATCACCTGATGACATGCTTGTGTTCCTGATCATGATTTCTGAAACCCCATGGTGATTTTGCTTGAGATATGAAGAACACAGCAGAATGCTCATACGTTAGCCATGAGCGGGTGCCAGAGTCTTTGGTGGTGCTCAGGAACAGGACAAGGAACAGTGACCATAAAGTAAAACATAAGAAATTGAATCTCAACATGAGAAAGAACTTCTTTGCACTGAGAGTGGCAGAGCGCTGGAACAGGCTGCCCAGGGAGGTGATGGAGTCTCCTCTGGAGACATTCAAAGCCCACCTGGACACGTTCCTGTGTCACCTGCTCCAGGTGACCCTGCCTTGGCAGGGGGTTGCACTAGATGATCTCCGAGGACCCTTCCAGCACTCACAATTGTGTGATTCTGTGGTTCTGTGACCTCATCACCAGGTATCACACATGGCTATTCTCAGTCCTAGTGCATTCTGTTCTCAGGCACAACTAACTTGGAGGAGCCAGACTGAGGGGATGCCCAGAGCACACCTGCTGTGTTCGAATGCAGACCTGTGCAATAGAACAATCAAGGCACATCATCTTTTCTTAAACCATAGTTAAGCAATGGCCCAAGACAAGCAATAGTTCATACTCCTCAGTTCTGAGATTGTTCTGGATCTGTAACACAGTATTATCAAGTTTTAGCTTGGGATTTATTCTGGGAACAATGACATACACAACCTGTGCTATATAAGCATATTCACAAGTTAGAGTGGCACCATAATTTTATCTTCTTTTTTAACTGGAAAACATGTGTTGCCTTTGTTTGTCATCCAGACCTTTCAGATCTGCCAATGGGAATCATCAGTCATCTAGGATTGCTCAATTTACTCTCACATATTCACTACAGAGATTTTGGTGTCATTTATTTCCACAACAATAGCATACTGTGATCTCACCAGGGGCTTCTCTGCAAGTCGTTATCTTTTTTTATTCATGAGGGTCTGTCTTTGGCTTGCTCTTCTCCTTTCTTATACTCTCTCTGGGTAATCTCACCACTTCACGTGAACATCTGCAAACAGATTTGCAGATCTGCTCCATGTTTGCCTACCACTCCCAGCACAAAGCTGCTGTGGCTGTGGCTGTCCTGCCATCAGGCACAGGCAGTGTTATTTTAGCTGATTTTAGTTATTGGTGGCTGTATAAAATACTCTGGAATTCTGGGAACCAAGATCATTGAAATTAAAGTAAATTGAAAGATAAACACAACTAAATGTTGCAGCTAAGAATTCTGACTTCAAAAGGATTTCTTTTGAGAGAGAGAAAAATTAAGGGCTCTAAATGAACACACAGCTAATGGGAATGAGGTTATGAAAATTACCACAACAAATTTGGAGCAAAACCTCATAAATGCAAATATGGCAGGCCTGAATATTTCCTCCCTAAAATTCTTAACAGAAGAGAAAAACAAGGATAAAGATTAACTATTTTTCACTAAATCTATGAAATAAGAAATGGTATGATAAAGAACAGCAAAAAAAAATAAACTAATTCAAGAGACAGAGAGGGAGAGAAACAGAGGAAAACAGATTAATTGCTTGGGCAACGGTGGCAAATATTACAGCTTTGGTAGTATGCACAGCTTCAGGGCAAATCTTGAACTTCTGAAACAAAGCCAGTGAAGCAACAGGAAAACAGGATAAAATGTGCTATGAGCTATCAAATGTGGCTCATGGCACCTAACATCTCTCTTCAATAAGAAGCTGATTTTCAAAATCAAAAAACATTTCTGAACTCTATGATGGATCTTATCCATCTGGATTTTCATGGAGTAGGTGACAAACTGCCCCATATGATAATTTATTGTTGAAGCTGGAGAAGAATATATAAACAGAAGAAGTATAAAACAATCAATCTAATGGTTTTATTTTTGTTTCTTTTTTTTTCATTTTTGTTTACTTCACTGTTATTGTTATCGTTGTCATTATTTCAGGGAGGAATTTCTGTCTAGTATTGTAAAAGTAAATATTGTCATCCTGGGAGTTTACCAGGGAAGGCTTCAAAGATAGGGATGAAATCTTGAAGTTTCTCTGTATTTTCACAACAGACCTGACACATGCATGGGATATTTTTCATTGAAGTTTACTAAAGATGGATGTTTGTGGTCATCATTAGTTCAAAGAAGGTTCAGGAGATCATACAGGATGAATGGGATGACTTTGAAAGCTGGAGTTACAGGCATGGTTGAATTATAGCCATGACAAATACAAGTTTGCACATTTTGGAAGTCTGACGAGAACTTCTGTTAGGAAGTCATCACTGAAAAAAGGTTCAAGAAATACTTGAATGTATATTATCAATCACAGGGTGATAAGTCATCAATGCAATGAAAGCTGAGGGGAATAAAATCAAATGCCATCTCAAAAAAAGTCGAGCAAGAGATTTCTAAAAGAGATACTCTGCAGTAAAGAAACTTGTGCAGTATAAAAGGAAGCTTGGCTCCTAATGACATGCTATAATGTGGTTATCACTGGTAGCCAAGGGCTCATCTTAAATCAAAAGACTCAAAAACCCAAGAGATGGCAAAGATAAAATGTAGAAAAATGAAACTCTTCTCTTCTCCATCCTCACTACTCTCCTACTTCTGACAGTATTTTTAGTCTCTTAAACTTTGAGCTTGAAGCGGGATTTTGGAGTTCTCATCACCATAGAAGTGTCACTTGAAGTATTGTACAAAATTGCATACGTCGTGCAGTCATTTGAAATGTGTCAGAAGAAGTTCTCAGTGATCACGTCACTCACTGCTTCATCTGCAGCTTGTGTAGGGCATCCTGGGCCAGCTTTAGACAAGCTAGCTACAGGGAAACAGGGAAACCCTGTGTGGGGTGCCAAAGCCAGGAGAAATATGATGATACGACTGCTGTGGTAGCTGCCTCACATCAGATTGCCCACTGCTGCAGCAGTGTCCTCCAGTCCCTGAACCCGGTAGCTGGCAGAACGTGTGGCAATGCCTGCGTATCTGTAAGGTTCCGTTCTGCTTTACGGTGTAAGATAAGCTGACGCAAAAATAGATACTAAGAGCTCACTTGTTTTCTTGTCATTGCAGAAAGGAGTATTTTTGCCCAAGAAACAAATAGCCAGACTGCATTGTTTAGTCAACACACAGTAAACACTTAGATTTGCTTCTAAGTGACTACTGAGATATGCAATTTGGTTTATGTTTCCATAAGGAGCTGTAATGGCTGACCCTGCTGGATGCCAGGCACCCACCAAAGCCTCTCTCTCACTCCCCTCCACAGCTGGACAGGGGAGAGAAAGTATAACAAAGACTTCGTGAGTTGAGAAGAGGACAGAGAGAGATCACTCACCAAATACCATCATGGGTAAAACAGACTCAAATTACAAATAATTTGTAATTTGAGTCTTAAAAATACCTTCCCCTGATGCCTCCCTTCTTCCCAGCTCTACCTCCTACTCTCCCAGTGGCACAGAGAGACAAGGAATGGGGATTATGGTCAATTCATCACATGTTGTTCCTGCCACTGCTCAGGGAGAGGAGTCCTTCCACTGCTCCAGCGTGGGGTCCCTCCTATGGGAAACAGCTCTCCATTAACTTCTCCAACGTGAGTCCATCCCATGAGCAACAGTTTTCCACAAAGTGCTGCAATGTGGGTCACTCTTCCACACAGTGCAGTCCTTCGAGGACAGGCTGCTCTATTGTGGGTTCTCCATGGGGTCACAAGTCCTACCAGGAAACCTATTGCAGAGTGGCTTCTCTGTCCATAGGTCTGCAGGTCCCTGCGGAAACCCTGCACAGGCACATTCCAGCATGGGCCTCCCACAGGTTCACAACCTCCTCTCAGGCATCCACCTGCTCCAGCATGGTGGATCTCTGCATCCCCATGGGCTGCAGAGATTCAGCTGCTTCACCATGGTCTGCACCACAGGCTGCAGGGGAATCTCAGCTCCAGCATCTGGAGCACCTCCTGCCCCTCCTTCTGCACTGACCTTGGTGTCTGCAGAGTTGTTCCTCTCACATGTTCTCACCCTGCTCTTCTCTGGCTGCAATTAAAACTGCACAATAATTTTTTTCTTCTTTTAAATATGTTATCACAGAGGTGTTACCATCATTTCTAACTGGCCCAGCCTTGGCCAGTGGCACATGTGTCTTGGAGCAGCCAGGGATTGGCCCTATCAGACATGGAGAAGCTTCTGGCAGCTTCTCACAGAAGCGATCCCTGTAGCCTCCCTGCTACCAAAGCTTGGCCCTGTAAACCCAATACAGAAGCATAAAATATATAACTTCAAACAGCTATTGAAAAGTGGCCTGTGTGCCATGAAAGGCCAGTATGCCAGCAAGCACAGTCCTACAGCTGCCAAAACCATTTTTCCACTGGGGAGAATGTCAGGATTGCACTAAAATGAAAAGGAATTAAGCCTTGAATAGAAGTAAAATTCAAACTGGATTTGTATCTGTGAGGAGAAAGCTAACAAATCTCTTTGAAATAGGAGGCATTTCAGGTAACAAAGGCTGGTAAGTGGAGATAATGTATATAGAAACAAGTGGCATCAGGGCATTTCTTTGCAAATCATATTTGTATAAGGCCATAGAAAAAGTTACAGGTAGAGATGAAATGAAAGATCACTGTTGTAAAAGGACAAAAAAACATACTGAAAGGACAGTAAAGACCTTTTGAGAGATATTGTGTTATAATCAAGTTCTTAGAAATCTATAGTCATGGTCAACCTAATTCATTGAAATGCCACAAGTAACTTTCCATGATGTGGTGAAAAAGTGTAAGTGATTCAGTATGGAGAAAACAATAAGCAGAGTCTGAAAGGGAGTTTTCTCTACGCTGAGGAAAATCCTTTTCTAAAGTCTCTTATCTTCTCTGCCAGTGCCCAGGCAGGAAGGCAGATGCCTGGTGAGCTGAAGGCACCCTGAGGCAGGAGGAGCTGTCTCCCTGCTGTGCAGCCCAGAGCACAGATGCAACATGCGGAGGAACATCTGCCCCTGTGATAGCACAGAAGCTTTCCAAAACATTCAGCATTTAAAATGTTGGCCTCAACAGCCCTTCAGATGCCTGTGCAGCAGCACGGACGGCTGTCTCCTGTTTGTTTTCACGCACCAAGGCATGGACTGTGATGCTCTGCCAGCAGGAGATGCAGGCATGAAGGAGGGATCTGGGAGCAGGGAACATAGGCAGTGATGGATTTTCGTCTGTGGGACAGGGGCTGAGTCAGGCAGAGAGTGTGCTGAAAACACTGATGTCAGGTGGTGAGGGTAGAGGATTTCGGAGGAAGCGGTCTGACCTTCTGCCACCTCCCAGTGTCAGAGAAGCCAGAGGGACCAGGATGACACAGGAGGCACATGGGATGCAGCCAAGGTTGGTTGGCAAAAGGACAACAATAGAGAGAGAGAGAGAGAGAGAGAGAGAAAGATGACTGGCACTGGGAGATACAAAAACATGTGATGCAAAGGAGACAGCAAAAGCCAGTCAATGCTAAGCTGTTACCCTGAGTTTTCCCTTGTTCTCCCAGCACCCAAGGCAATGTGACACCACTCAGACATGCCAGAGCCCTTCCACAGATAGTGGGTAGCAGTGTGACCTAGCTGGCATTCAGCTGGGAAGAGCAGAGGCTTGTCCTCCAGCACGGGACCTCACAATTGTCTACAACTGGATGTGGGAGGCACCATGCTGCCAGCCAGAGGCACCCAAAAGGAAAGAGCAGGGACTGCTCCTGCATGCCAGTGTGGCTTCCTGAGTACAAAGGAGCATCCTTATGTTATCAATGGAGGAAACTGGTTACACAGGTTTCTATACCTATGCCACACGGAGTGGTCTTTAGTTTAGTCATATTTAAAGCCCATGACAACCTCTGCAAATGTAAAGCAAAGGTAAAAGTAACAGCAGGGATGTAGAAGGTTGTCGCTGTTGTACGAAGGTCAGAACCAAATCACGACATAAGCACGATCCAAGAGTCAGTGAAAAGTGGATTTATTTATTAATATAAGGAGCTATTTTATACCTTTATGTGCTTGAAGTTTATAGAAATGTCAAGAGTCTATTGGACCCTTGGTTAGCCACCTACCAAGTTCATTGGTCAATTCTAACAACACCTATTCCAAAATATTTATCTAAGCAAAAATGATAGCAAAGCACAGCTGCACGAAGCTTAATCAATTTACAAAAACTCCTAGGGTTGTTTATAATAGTTTTGCCTGGGAAAAGACAGAAAGAGAAAAGTCTCACGAAAATGCTGGGAGAGTTAGAAGGCCTCTCTGCTGACAGCTTTTCAGCAGTCACAGAAGGTGGTTTGAAACAGACAGCAAGGTGTTTTGAGAGAGGTATGTTTAGCAGCAAAGACGATGTAGAGTTGTTTATCAGGGTATCCCCAGTGAGTTCTTTTGTCTGAAATGGGCAGAGTGACTGAGCATGTATGAATCCCACCTGGCGCACTCGGCAGGCCAGCTGGTTTATTCTGCAGGTTGGACCTACTGCAGCAAAGGGCTTTCCCACCATGGGCATCTGCCCCACACTTCCACTCTGCTCAGAACAGTCCCATTCTCACAGGAGAAAGTACCTGAAGAAAATGCAAAATCAGAGCCACTTTTTCTAGCCCCATTTGACAGAGGTCAGCAAGGCTGAGATTTACATTTGAGGAGCAGCAAGCAGCAGACTTGTCTACCTCTGTCACTGCCTGGCAACCTGGACATAGTTTAAACTTATCACATCATCTGTCTCCAGATACCTGCACAAAACAGCATGGATTTTAACTGAAGTGAGCTCATGTCTATCCCATGCAAAGTGAAGATCTGTCATTTTCGTATAGCAGCTCTCAAAGGAAACGTTGACCTGCATTTTGGTCGAAATGCCACCTGACAATATCAGAAAGACCAAGTGTTGCCCAAGGACTGAACCAAAGTGTCAGAAGGTAGCTCACAGTAGCACTCTTTAACATTATTCCAGCAGAGGCCATCTGATTGATTTATCAACTCCCTGGAAATACCCTCTAGCAGGATCTACTGTGGAGGTAACAAGAAAGAGCTCATCCCTCTTCTGTAAGCTTTAGTACAGAAAACAAATAATCATGCAAACAACAGGGCTAAGGAAGTTCAGCCCCATTGCCATCTGTTCCATATGGTTGGATTTTGCTGGGTTGACAATATCTCTGCTCTGTAAAGACACTACTGCAGTCTCTGGCTTTTACCTGGCTTTTACCTGGGCTCTTATTTTCATGAAACTGTTCTCTAATGTGTGTTGAAAGCTGCCTGTACTTCAAAAGCTAGCAGAGTGGAATAGACACACAGATGTGCAAACACACAGAAGCCAAGGAAGCTCAATTTCCTTTGAGGACCAGGCTGAAGAATAAGCTATAACATTCATTTCTGAGAGAGACAGGAAGAAAATCCATCAATAGAGAATTACAACTTAAATGTATCCCCAAGTAATACTGATCTCAGGACTTGAATATGTGTTCAGTTGCTAAAACAGCATCTAACTCTGTTATTTTCAGGTGCTTATTTCACTTGCAGACAGACTGCTGAAGAAATAAGACATCATGTCAACAGTCCATGATGGAGTAAATGTTCAGCCATAATTTTGTCCAAAGACCAGATCTCTCTCACATGGCCAGCCAGTGCAGTACAGCCCACCTGAGCAGTAAGATTGGGTTTGCCTTAAAAGGTCCATAAGCTCACAGCAGCATGGGAAGCCCTACTGAAGTGCTGGGGAGCAGAGGATATGCCATCAATCAGTCACGGCTTGCACTCAAGCTCTTTCAAGAGAAAGAAATAAATATCATGGCACTCTTACCTGTCAGATACTGAAGGACTGTCACATTCAAATTTCTCAAATACTTTCATCCTCACATGACAAGGCTGTCACCTGTGATTGATGATTCTGACATTTCAGACCTTGCTTGGGGTAGCATGATGCCTGTCCGCCTCCCAGAGAACATCCCAGGGAACAAGGGAAATGCCGGGAAGAGCATTCCAGGTTAGGCAAGCCCACCCTTAAGGGAGACTTTTTTGCTTTGATTTATTTTGTGTTCCCACCTTGGCTGGGTCCCAAAACCAGAGCCAGGGGATGATTAAGGGAGGGGAACCCCAAAAGGGAGAGCATTTCCCATGAGCATGGGAGCCCTGGCACCGGCAGCCTCGGAGGTGCAGCCTCTGTTCCTCAGTGCTGCACTGGGGATCTGTGAGCGCTCAGAGTGCCTCTTCTCCCTGATCAGTAGGAGGCCTTTTGCAGGGCGAAGGTTGTCAGGGAAAGGGACAGCTGGTGACCCTGAGGAAAGGACCTGGATCTGGGAGTATCTGGGAGATACTTTAGCTTCTCACAGCTAAAAGCCCAGATCTTTCCTTTTCCTATGGAGCACCTTTGGACAGCTCCTTGAACACCTCTGGCTCCTTCTAGAATCTGTTTCTGCGCCATGTCTCACCTGACACCACTACTCCAGCCAAGAAATGTCCCCAGGCTGCTTTCTGAGTCTGCCTATTGTTTTAATATCATGCCATAGCAGGTGCTTGATACTGACTGCACAATGCAAAGTCATGGTCTGCCAATCAGCCTTGCCCTCACCCAGACATGGAGAGACTTTGTGATGTTGTTTGATGCACACTGCTGTAGGTGGGCTCTTGGTGGGTGCTGCTGTGGGGAGGAAGGGGACTAGCATGACAAGTGATGGTTGAGATTAAGTGTGTGGTGGGATTGAGCAAAAGTCAGACTCTTGCTCTGTCCACGGGAATCCAGCCCTGCAATAAGCTGCTTCTTGGCTTGGGGTCTAAAGACCACATAAAGACATGACTTCTTGCAGGATGTGAGGAGCAAGGCATGTCTGTGATATTTGCAGATGTTATTGGGAGAGCCTCAGGTCCTGATGCCTTCAGCCAGGTTACTCTTAGAAAAATGAAAGAAGAGTTTAGTGTGGCACATATCTACCCTCCTCAAGCCCACCCTGCCTCAGAAGACTCCTCATACTGGCCCAGCCAAGGGACAGCATTGAACAAACCAGTATAGGATGGAGATAGCACTGGTGCACAGGCCTATTGGTAAGGTCTGTGCATGATTATCAGCCTGCCCTCCCACAAGCTAGTTTAGGAACAAGAGTTAGAAACCCTGTGGAGAAAGCAGAGAACTGGAGACAGTTCACCACAAGCCTTACAGACATGTCTTCCTGTCCCATCTCAGTTTATTGCTTCCTTGCCTCTCCCTCTACACACAAGCAGGAGTTTGGGTTGCAGAAACCAGGTCAGCAGTAAGAGGTTAAGTAGTGCACAGCTTAATGCTGAATATCATACAGTCTGTCCCAACAGCTTCGCCACATGTGACAGTGTGCTGCACTTGCTGGCACAAGCCAAAGCTCCATCATCTTGCTGTTTTTTTCCTGACCGTGTTCTGTAAATAAGGTCTGCCTCATGTCTATCTGTCTGTCTGTCTGTCTGTCTGTAAGCTCTTTCTGACACAAGGCAGAGTATCTTTACTGATGAGTGGCTCCAAATGCCTTGTTCCATCGTGGTACAGAATGTCCCAGCTGTTCCTGACTCAGCACCCCAAAAGAATGTTATTTCCAAGATGGAAATGAACACAGCCAGCCACAATAATTTTTTTTTTTTAAGAAAAAAATTAATTTATTTCCTTTCAAACATCTAACACTATGAATATCCTTGCATACACTGAAAACACACTTTTCTGCCCTGACTTGCATTTTTTCTAGTACTAATTTTGGGCTTGGGTATTTTTCTTGCTGGGGTTTTTCTAGTACTATTAGAGCTCCTATAAAAAACAACCACTGACAACCAAACCAACAACCACACACCGAGAGCTGTTGCAAACTCTTTCAGTGTCAGATGTGCTGGAAAATCCAAAGAGAATATAGTGGTGAAATAAACTTCAGTAAGAAATGTTCTTAAACATTCTACTAAGGATTGTATTGAGTATTTTAGAATGATTTTTAATGTGTGTTTTTTCCAGATGGTTGAGGAAGGATACTGCTGAGACAGAGAACAGCTTTAAATGCACATGCCTGGTTAACTTCACAGTTTGCAAACAGTGGAGTGACAAAGTTCATGAGCTGCACAAGGAGCCATCTCAAGCTCTCAACAATTACAACTTACAACCAGCACCCCACCTGTAGGGCCCCCACCTTGCGAGCCAGCATCTCTGAGACACAAATACACCTGCATGGGCTGTACAGCTCCCTCCCAGTGCAGGTGGGGGGTTGATTCACAGCAAACCTGGTGCGCCTGAGGAGCAGGGCAAAGGCTTCCTCGAGACATCAGACTCAATGAGAGCGTGCGGTGCCTGGGCCAGCTGTGCAGGAGGGCTGCCTGTCCCAGGGCACCCAGCTCCTTGCTCAGGACTGTGCAGCACATGATGTTCCCCAGAGCTCCCCTGTGCTGCAGGCTTAGCTCTGGTACCATGGCACTGAGTTTGTGGGAAGGGCCTCAGTCTTTCATTCATGGAAAACAAGTGAGAACAACTCAGTGTAGGGGTACATGGCAATGGAATGGGGCTACCTGCACGCAGATCTGAGGAGCAAACAACATGGCTCACTGTCACGGTTTGACCCGGTGTGAGACAAATTTGATTGGTTAAAAACAGGTAAAGGACAGTTCTATGAGCCACTTAGTGTTCCTGTGAGGTCTCTGTGAAAGGAATGTTATAAAAAACCCTAGGAAGTGATGCGGCACCTCCTCATTTCCTCTCTTGCTCCCTTGCTCCCTGCTGACCACGAGAGGCAGTGGCTCTCCCCCGACCCCCGGGCCAGGGGCCCACGGCCTGGGGTGCCGGCGGGGGCAGCCGGCCTCACCCCCCCACCGGTCCTGTGCTGTTTGGACCTGAGAGGAGCTGCTCTATTGCCATCTGGACCAAGGCCAAACAGAGAAGCAGCTAAGCCAAGCCGAGCCGAGAAAGCCGAGAAAAAGCCGAGAAAAAGCCGAGAGAAGCTAAGCCGAGCCGAGCTACACAGAAAGAACCAAGTTGGTGAGATCGAAGAGTGACCTTGCTGTTTTAGATAAGGCAGAGAATTTATGTAGCAGCCAAGAGACTTACTCAAAAATTTTGGCAGCCACTGCAGAGAGCATACTGGGGGGAAGGAGCCTTGGGGCCTGGGGAAGGAAGCCTTACAACTGCACTATCTCAGTGGGAGCATGTAATTGTTATAAATACTTTTGTAGGCATTTTCTGCAAATATTAACCTCTTCTCTAAGCCAGAGAGAAAGGAAAGCAGTCACGTGAAAGACTAAATATGGAGACCAGGAGCTGAACGGAAGAGAAGACAAGGAGTGGCAGGAAGTGCCAGAGAAGCCATCTTTACCAGCATCGAGATCCATCTTTTTTCTGTGAGCTGTGCTGTGTGATCTGGAGTAATACCAAACTAAATATCTTTTAAAATCACAGTTTAGAGATGGGGGAGTTTGAAGCTTACAGCCTAAAATCAGAACATTTTTATGTTGCGTGCAGATGAAGCTTGCAGCCTTTGGAGATTACGAGTAAAGCAGGAGCCTGTTGCCTTTGGTGCCTTTAGGCTGGAGTGACTCCTCTTAAAAGGTTTAACCCCAACAGACTTTTCTTGTGACCCACAAACTGCGGAGTGTTTGTGGGAGAGAGGATACACCACTGCAGAAAACCAGGGCGGACTGTGGTGTTTCTGGAAGGTTTGGAACCATGCCGAAGATACTTCTTAGGAAACTGTCTTCTGTGGGATGGATCCCACTACACTACGGAAAGAACTCTCTTTATCCCATGAGGTGGCATTAAGAACTCTTAATCATAAGATCAGACTCTCATGTTTATGTCCTTTGCATGATCAATGAGAAAGATTGGAATGTATGGGGGGAGAGCGATATTTGTATATTATGCCTTAATATATTTTTCATTATTTTTCATTCTTTCTATTCTTAGTAGAATTAGTAAATAAATATTTAATCATTTCTCAAGTTTGCAGCCTGTTTTTGCTGTCTCCTCTCCTCTGAAGAACTAAGCGTGGTGATCTGGAGTTTGCCTCCAGATTAACCCTTGACACTCACATTGGAGGCTTTGTGGTCCCTACTGCTGGGGAAGGAGAGCAGCTTCATGGGATGGCATCCAAATGGATGGAATCTGGTTGAGGGAAAACGAGAGCAAGAAAGCTTTCCCTGAGGCACTGGCAGGCAGGGTGCTTGAGCTGCAGCACAAGGGGCCTGTCTCCCCTTGTCTGCTTGTTGTTTTTCTGGGAAAACGGGCTCTGCCCACTCTTTCTAAGCAAACAGGACCACAACAAATAAATACTTCAGCAGACAAGTCTATCGGTTTTATCCTCTTCACAGAAACAATCTGAAATACCTCCAATAAAAGCTAGCAGCCCAGGCTAAAATTGGATCACATGATTCACAGTTTATCCTTTTGCTCCTTTTTTCTCAGCAATGTATGCTCAAGGTTTTTCATCTTCATCTGTATCAAAGGCTGATCTTTTTTTCTTTTCTATTGCTTTCATTCAGTGTTTGGAACAGCAAATTTATTTGTACAGAACTAGGTAAGCTTTGGTGCTTCTCAATGCGATTTTCAAGTGCATAGTGTTGCTGTAATACATTTCCTTTCCACCAGAAAATCAGACTGGTCTTTCTTTTGTAATGCAAGCCTAAAAATTGACCAGGTGCCAGTTTCTGGTTTTCTCTTACTGGGTTCCAGCTGCAGATGTCAATTTGCTGGCATGCAATCTAAGTCCAGCCTCAGATGAAACGACACTGCAGACAGCAGAGACAGAAAGTTGGATGCAGAGTGGTAAAATGCATTTCCTATTCGCAAAAGGATCAATCTGCCCATGAAGGTCACTCTGAGGAGATTTCCAGCTCTTACAGTGAGGAAATGGTGAGGAGGGATAGAGGGATTCCACTCAAACAAGTGAGAATGAGCAGAAGAAGGACCAGAAAGAAGGAGGAAAGAGAATCTACAAAGGAAGAGCAATTTGAAGAAAAGAGGAATAAAATTAGAGGGATAGCAGGATAGAAAGGAAGATGAGATGGGGTGTGAAAGGCAAATATATTGGTGTCTACAATGCATGGAGTGTGTACCATGATGGGGATGGGACTAGACATATGGAAAGCATCGAGTGACGAGGCAGGAAAGGGAGTCACTGCGCTTGTATTTACTTCTGCCACCGGGATCTTAAAAAGCTTATTTTGATTCTCAGCAGTGAAAAAGATCTCCAGTGGTGTTTTAACTAGTTTTCAGGGCAGTTAAAACAGTGGTCAAAAGTCAAAAGTGCTGTATGTGAATGAGAAATAAGACATGAGCATAGATTGTTCATTTAAAAGGCCACTATTAGTTGCAATCCCCACTGTGACAAATAGAAAAGTGTGTCGTTGTCTCAGCCCAGCTGCTAAGCACAAGGGACTGAGGTTTCATAAAGAATTCAGACTGCGCTAATTTTGTCACCAAATGCGTCCATTGCCTTTCATCTTTTTAAACGGTGTGTTCAAGGTTACAATTTGGAGTCCTTTATGTCCTAACAACTCTGTACATCTTGTTAGTGAGTAAAAGAACATAGACCCCATTGCAAATTGCCATTCTAAGCATTATGTCCTCATCCTACATTTACCATCTTAGTCCAGCCTTACTTCTCTGCCCCTTACACTCCAAGCAGCTGGGGAGATAATCGATGTTGGAACCCTGAGCTGTCAAATCTTGACACTCCAGCTATTGCCTCTTTTCAGGTTAACTTGCACTTCATATGCAGGCATATGAAGGTATAGGTATTCATATGCAGGCAACATTTACAAAACATTCATTTAAAAGCCTAAATCTTCACTTGCCTGGCAAATTGGGTTCTAGTTAAGCCTGAGAAGAGAGGAAGAGCTTCTGCAACATATGTCTGGCTTCTAAGATGCTGTTGCAAAATTATGACACAGTTCTTCCCATAAGAGAGATAAAAATGAGATGAAAAAGTCTAAGGGCATGACAACCAAACAAGATTAACACCCACTAAGACAGATATTTAGCTACCTCCTGCTGCTCTGTCCCAGAGTAAAACCTTTCATTTCTAGCTTTCCTTCTCATGTGCTCTCCTCTATTTGCTTGTTTATATCCATTTCCTCATCTGCCTGCGAGAAAGTTGTTAAGAAAGTTCTCAATTCTGACCTGTACAAGCCCTCCCCACTCAATACAAAATGTGTTGCACAGATAATTGTCCTGGCTTGCTATTTTCATCACAACATCTATGCCTTGCATGCCTCTGTATTACATCAATGTAACTTCATTGGTCTTTGCTGACTGGGTACTTTACAACCCAGGCTTGCTCTGTGTAGTATTCTTGCACAGCTGATTTCTAATCCCACCCTTACCCTACAAATTATGTCCATCTTGATCACTTAATTAAGATTTGTTTTCCATTTCCATGCCAGTGATTTTTCTATAGAGCCTCCACCTTAGAATTTGCTTTCCCGATGCCTTCAAAATTATTTGCTTGTCTGCTTCATGTTCCTCTTCTTTATTTGTTTTTGTTTTTGTTTTTCAAACCTTTAACCACATAAATCACTAGTGTACTGTAGTCACTGTTTTACTCATTTGTTCTCTGGCTCACAGTATCTGGACGGGGTTCTTACACAGGATCCATTTCATAGTATCTATCTGTTTCCTTGCAGTTGTCCCTCATCCAATCAGCTCCCAAAGCTGGTAGCCTCTGGAGAATGGGTTCTATGTTTTCCTTTTAACAGTGATGATGTGAAAGGTGCAAACATTGTAGTCAAAAGAATTGTAGTTCGAAAGAATAAATGTATTAAGTGTCAGGCTCTAAAGCAATTTTCCTAAAGCCATTCTTCTTGAAAGCACATGCAAAGCAGTGATTGCTAATAACTACTATGTATAAAGATGCATGAAACAATACACATTTGTATGAAAAATATTCAATATCTTCTTTCTTGTTACTTCCCATCAAGACAGAAATTACTCCATCAGCATGCAAACAATCTGACATCTACAGTAACCAGCAACAGCAACAACCCACAAAAACTCTAATTCTAATTTTCCACTTGGTGAACAAGACTAGGTATTTTTCTGGTTTACTATGCTCTGAGTGTTTCTCATTATTGAAAAGACCATGGTAATCATAGCTACAACCTTTAGAAAATAGAAATTAACTTCTTTGTATGTAAGTGAACTGCATGTGTCAATCTGGACGGTAAAGTCTTGAGTTCAGGTAGAGTAAAACAAAAGCATTTCCACTTTTTGAGACAGAAAGCTAAGTTTAGGTTAACTGAGCTGTAAGACTTGCAATGTTCTTTCTTCTGGCTGATTATCAGAGTAATGTTGAATTTGATTGAATTTTGCTGAAGAAGATACCCTCTCTCCAACAACATTTTTCTTATCTGACCTGTCCACTTACTCCCTTTCTGCACCAATTTTAGGGGGTTTCAGTGTTCCTTATTGAAATTTAAATATGAATACATATTCTTTTACTTCCCTTCTTTTGTCTTCATCAGGAAGGTATCTAAATACTAAGCCAAATGACCTTTTCTGCTAACAAAATTGAAATGCCAGCATCGTGCACTTTATGAATATATAGTGAGACTGGGAGGGCAGGAGCTTCAAAAGCCATCAGAAGGGGACAGAATGGAGCTTGGAGACCAGGAGAAGTAATAATGCCAAATCTGTACTACATCTGGTGTCTGAAATATCAAATACAGCTAAACACTGAGCTATTGAAGGTGTACATACAGTGACCATTGAAGGCATGATTTACAAAGCACAGAAAGCACCTCAAAAATGTAATTTGCATGAAAGGAAGGCTGAATGATGCCACCATTTCTTCAAAAACAATAGCAAAGTACCTAAAGAGAAACTTGAATGGATGGAAAAGAAAACAAATCTCATGGAACAGGAAAAGGGAAACTTGTCCCCACATCACTTGGCTGGTGAGCTCTACATAGCTCCGTTTGCACCCATATTTACTGGGAGAACACCGGAGAGCCAGGACAATGGCACAGAGAGATCACAATAAAGAAAGAAGCTGTTCTGATTCACCTTGCATAGAAGACTAATAGTCAAGGGGGAACATGACAGACAAATAAATCCCCAAATCAGCTGTAGTATTAGGGTGATTAAAGAAAATTCTTTAAGTATCCTATTGAATTTTCAAAGTCTAGGGCTAGCAGACTCCTCAGGAAAAGGTGACTAGGAAAAAAGCACATATTTTTCATTTGAAATGATGGATGCAAATAGAACTGTACTTCTGAGAAACTGTGCAAGGTGTTTGAGAAACAAAATAAGTCTGTTGATCTCAAAGCATTCTGCAAAGCTGCAAGTGTCCATTTGGAGGCAGGTACCATCAGGTGGGGGAAAAAGGGGAAAAGTTCCTCTGCTCTGTATTATCTTATTTCCTTCTAGCAAGTGGCAGCAGACTCAAAAAAAACTGTAACATCACAAAGAAAGTATAAAAAGCCTTTAGTTCATTGTGACCAAGACGAGAAGAATTTCTTGACCCTTATTGCTCATGAGATCTAACAACAATTGAATAAAACATGGAGTAAGCTGTTAGAATTCATCGGTCTATGATCCATGGGAGTCTACCAACAAGCTCAACCACTTAGAGATTTTTTTCAAACTATCAGCCCAGGGCAGGTTCCCCACTTTGGTACTAAACTAGTGCTACTCATGGTAATAGGTAATAGGCCTACATTTACAGCTCTTGAAGTTTGGCACCACACATACTCTTGTCCATCACCCTTGTATTTGGTTGCTGACTTTTGTTGACCACTTAGGCTTATTGATTAGCACTTTGGTTGTGTCTTCCACAGAGAAGTCAATGCTAAAAGAAAAGCAATCATTAAGACACAAAGCAAAAATAAAATTACTGCAACAATACCCATAATTGGCTCTTGGACAACATCTGAGAAACTGTATATTATGTTTCTCAATATTGATATACTGAAATGGACAATTTTAATATTAACTTTGCAACAGTTTATAATCCCTCTGCTGGGCCTCAATGCTGTTCAGTTCAATGAACAGAGGAAAGAAAAACAGGTGACAGTCCAAGGGGATATGGAAGAGAAGACCAAATATCCAGTGTTTCAGGACAAAGAGCACAAGACAGAATAATATGCAGAAAATCTAACTTAGGTCGTTCTCTTCCCATTTCCTAGGTGCCTGACAGAATTAGACTCAAGCTACTGAACTTTAATAGGTACCTCAGGGGCCTGTTGATCTTATTATTTGTTCTGTACAACTGTTATGTTTTAATTGCTTTGGTACTTTTAGGAAAAAAAAGGATTAAGGCTATCAGTCTGCAGAATAAAAACTATTTAAAAATTGGAAGCTACAGGTAGGACCTTTCAGGACAAACATGAATCAGTACTCATTAGTCCCATTGCTGGAACCAGTTTAATTAAGCATCTTTGTCAATGATCTAAAGAAGTGATTCCATACTAAAATCCCCAAGTTCGTAGATGGTACTGAGTTTTTTCCAGTGGCCCAGTGCTATATCAAAGGCAAGCAACTCCAGAAAAAACTGATGTGGGCAGAAAGGTGGCAGATATGTTCAAGGAAGAGAAATGTGAAGTGATGCAAAAATAATCTGAAACATACCTTCACTATGTTCAACTACTATCTAGTAGAGAAGATATCTTGGAGTGCTCATTGACAGGTCAAAAATAATTGACTGAATAAAGAGTAGCAGCCGAAAAGGCCAATAAAATATTTAACATCATCAGGAGGGGACATAGGAATAAAATCAAGGGCATCATTTTGCTTCTATATATAACCAAGTCCTGTACTGAGTTCTGTGGGTTATTCTGGCCTTCATATCTCAAGAGAAATGAAGTGGAGTTAGAGAAAGTGCAGACAAAGGCAACTACAAAAATCAGGGCTGTGAAGCAGCTGCTATACTCTGAGAGATTCAAAAGACTGGGACTCTTTGAGGGGGAGACTGACAAGAGAACGTGACTCAGGTTTTAAGATTCTTTAAGGCAGAAGGCAAATGAAATGCAGAAATCACAACACATCCCACCTAATCTTACCTTTAACAATCTTAATAAAAGAGTTCTGGATGCTGGAGCAGTATCAAGGTAATGGACCACTGAAAGTGCTGAAGTTTCCATACCCTCCTTGAATAGAATTGACTTTTTCCAGCATTCCAGGCAGGATATTGGGTTGGATAGGATTTGATCTGACCTGCTTGGATGATTCCTGTGTACAGGAGATCTCTGATCCCAGGGCTGCAAAAGTGCAGCCTCCTCAGGCTTTCCCCAGTAAACACTACACTCTTCAAAGGAAAAAGAAACAAACTCTGCCTGCAGTTCCCCCATAAATCTTCCCCCAATTGCCAGCCACATGGTCACATAATTTCTATTCTGCATAATATGCAGATTGACTAATTGTAATTGTCCTTTTTTTGTGGGGGTGGGGGGGGATAGAGGATATGATACTACGCTGATATAACAGACCATATCTGCTATGAACATGTGGATTTTCTAACCACTTCTTGTCCAGAATTAGAGTGCCAAGCGAAGGTTTTGCATGTGGTGCTTGCTGTTTAGTGAAACAAAACCTTTCTATTTTTCACATGTTCCCAGATATAGACCTTAACTACAAGCCTGGATAAAATCTTTCCTCTATTGAACAAATAATTCTGTTAGAATCATAGAAAGAAGCTACTCTTATATTTATTTTCACATTTGAAGAGCCATTAACTTCTGATGTGGCTGCCAGGGCTTATATTTAATGAGGAATTTTTTACACCGACAACTGCATTTAGGCTGTTGAGCTGAAATATTTGCACTGAACAAAAGAAAATCCTTACTGCCCTTCTTACCCATTAAATACTAATGCTGTTTACGTTAGGTAACATTCTGTAATAAACTGATCTTTTCTTTAGTCATATGTGTCACAGCTTCCCCTATGTAAAATGGGGACAATAACAGTAAGAACTTGGCTATAAAAGTAATGTTTTCTTCCATGACAGTGAAGTCGAGATGAGCAATGACTGTGCACTTGAAGCTCCCAGATGCTTTGTTGAAGTTGTTCAGCAAAGTGGACTCAGGCTTCTCTTGAACCATCCTTCAGAAAGGCGTGAATATGGTTCAGATACTCCAGTGGATTTTTTTACATATTCACCAGGCAAGAGCAGCTCTGGTCTTCACTCTTTTTTTCAGCCAGGAGTTTAGCACCAGAGTATGTAGAAGTGGAACTAAAATCTCCAGAATTTACATTCTCACAGTTTCTTTCAGACAAAAGGACCAAAACTAATTTCCTTCCCTTGAAATGGCTTGTCTTAAAAAAAAAAAAAAACAAACCAGGAAGCAGGGTATCTAATATTCGTTGGTTATCCTCATGAAGAAAAGAAGTTTTCACGGCAGGCCAGGTGAATTAAGCCCTGGAGGAAGGCAGGCATTACATTCCCTGCTGTTTCTTTGCCTTACTATCTCCTGGTTCATAAAGCAAGTGCCTTGTGTCCCTGTAGGACCTGACAGCCTAAATAATAAGGGTCACTGCCCCTCTGCAAAACAAGAGAGAACAAAAGAGCACGATGTTTGTGGAAACGCTTCTTGCACACCAAGCACGTTGTGTTGGCTGGGAAGGTGGGATGTGGCACACCACTAGGGCCAGCAAGGCTGCACCTGTGAGTGGTAAGAATGGTGAGCTGGCATCTCCTCCTCTGGGTAACAGGCAGAGAATTTACACTTGATGAGGGAATTTAGCAATACTTTCAATTTGGGCAAACCAGGTTGATCAAATATCTACCGCTATGAAACACCAAATTGAAATGTTTCCAGCTAGCATGACGAGCTTTTCTCTTCGTCAGGCTGCTCACTTGTCTCTGCTGTGTTCTCAGCACATGAACTCCAGTGAAGGAAAACCCTTGGGAGGCTCCCTCTTGTACCCTTTTGCAGAGCTAACTCACAGTATATGTATCCAAAATTGAGGTAAAACTGACCTGGAGAGGACTTCGACTCTCACTTGTCACATTCTGCAGGGTGGAAGGCTTGCAAGCCATGGTTGTGAGAAACCATGCAAAAATCTCACAGGAAATCTGAATTTCTGGACAGTGATAACATTTGCAATAATCAAAATCATACAAACAGCTAAGTTTCAAAGATGAATATTTAGACTGATGTTAATACAATGTGACAGGTTGGGTTGTGAAATAGTCAGTTTGAAAAGCACATAGTCCTGATGGGGAAGTTTTCAGTAGACATGAGACCTTCAAATATTAGGGATTGTCCAGCATGTACACACCTAGTTTTAGTTTCTCCTCATTTAACCCCTGTTTCTGCCACATCAGTTGTTTTCTAACACTGGATCATAAAAATTCTTGTTTGGATTCAATGTCAGTGACTCATAGTAAACAATGCATTCAGCAGGAATAGAGAATTTTTTGGTGTGTATCCACAAATAATTTAATTTTACTCATTTGGTTGCTATGCCAAATAATATAATGAATGTTTTCTGTAACAAAATGTCAGCCTGTGGCATGACTGCAAACTATTCAATAGATGTATTCATACCTGTGTTCATTATTCTTGCAAATCTGCATTAAAACACTGGCTGACCTCAATGATTGATGTAAGCACTCAGCTTCATGAATTACGTATGCTTCTAATTAAGCCTTTTCTATAGTTACTGTCCCAGGTAAGCTGGGATATATACATCCTTCATGTATATTATGTGTATTTAAATTAATATAACATTACAGACAAAAATATTAAAAAAAAAAAAACCCAAAACCAAACCAAATCAAAACAAAACAAAAAAAAAACAACATAAGCATAGGCTAGAGATGTTGTGAGTCCAGTGAAAACCTGACAGGCAGTGGGAAATTCTTTCTCTCCAGCCATGGCAACAACACAGAAGAGATTCACATCTGTGAATGTCAGTCTCTTAGGCTGGAGATCAACCTAGCCTTGGATATTAAAATCACCCTCCTAAATTCTGAATTTTGTTGGCAACTTTCTGCCTCAACTAGTATGTACAGCAATAGGGTCATGCTTTCAGGAGGTTTAAAGCACTGCCCCTTGTATGGAAAACAGACACTTTTTAGGGGAACCAGCCCCCCTCTCTAATCCTCCTGAGGTAGGTTTGACCAACAGAGAGCAGTGCAAGAGATGAGGCTTTCTTCTTCAGCTAATCTGTCACTTCTAAAAGTAGACAGGGATTCATCAGCTGCAACGAGTATAAGAGCAATTAATAAATGTTTTTCTAATTTTAATAAACATTTTCAATACTTTTTTTTATCTTTTAGATCTCTTCCTTAAGCCCCATAGTAATCTGTGGCGGAGATGAAACCAAGAAATGACTCTGCAAACACAAAATTAAATTCTCCACTCCTACATGTCTTCAAATGACATCAGTCCCCTGAGGTTTTTTTCCCCAGAGGATTTCTTCCCGTGCATCATCACAGCATCATGGTCACTATGGGCAACATGTCTGGGCTAAGCCAGCTGTCTGTATTCCCTAGACTTGCCTGGGAAAACAGGTACTTCCAGAGGGCAATTCGACCTTCACTTTTGTCTGGATAAGAGGAATCACAACTAAAGAGCCTAGAAAGAGACACACCTGGCTCACAGTGTCACCAAGTTAGCCAGGCGAAGACAGGATAAACAGAGTGCTCTAGGATCAAAACAAGCCACACACAGTCCACAGTTAATGTAAAATATTTGGCTAGAGGTGAATTATTTGTGCAAATAAGATGAGCTTCAAAAAATCCCAGCGACCCATGGTTTTGCCATATAAGGAGGCTGGCACCAAGTTTGGCTTTACTTGCTCCTGTCTTTGCAGCATCCTTTTTCTCTTCAGACTGTAGCGCTATTTTCCAAGAAGATAGCTTGCCTGGAAAGCCTGAAGTCTCAGCAATGTTAGGACGCACGGCAGGGGAAAGAAAATACATAGTAAAATTTGTCAGATGTTGAGTCCCAAGAGCAGAATGGTAGTAGAAGTTTCAAATATGGATTTTCACCCAAATGGAAATTTTGTTGAAATCTGACAGCAGATTTCAGGTTTGCTTGTGGGAAAGGGTGAAAAGGGCAAAAAACAATGCAATACCACAAGCTCTGTTCTCCTAGGAAATCAACCAAGAAGTATGATTCAAATTCTCCACTAAGCAACTTGTATGGGGAAAAAAAATAGATTCTCTTGTCTCAAGTTTCTTTGTAAAACACACCAAGCAAGACTACTTATGCATTACAAGGTGGAGAATGCAATGTTCAGAAAGTAGGAAATTTGCATATGATACTGCTGCAGGCAAAAGAATGGGAAAAGTGACTTTTCTCCAAAAATAAAGCATGAATTTTCAACCTGGTATGATACAATTATCTGTCTGCAATTAAATGGCACTGCACAAACACTATTCCATGTTGCATTTAAATAGCATTTTTTCTAAGACCAGATGGTTAAGTGGCTTGCTTCACAAGTGCCACATTTAAGTGACCTGGAAAGGCTGTTACTTTCGATCCTCATTTTCATTTACTTAAACAATAACAATGAAAGAACAGGATGCTTCAGGCAGGCTCAGGTTAATAGGTATAAATTGTGCTCTGGAGTATTGACTCTTTCAAGTCAGTTATTGATTCCTATAAAAAAGCCTGCATCTAATTATTTTTTATCTTACTGTAGAAAGTGTGTATGAATTAACCACATGCGTATAAGGTCAAATCCTGAAATTTGTGTTCAGTTTTCTATTCTATATTTAATGAAGTAAAATTCCTGCTGAAGTGCAGCCAGAGCTCAATGGAAAGCTCTCTAAGCTCTCTTCTGTCCATTAGCATTTTTACACATACACACACACACACTCCCACACACACCCCCCCACGCACACACACCCCAGAGTTTATCAAGTGGTCTGGTGGCCGGGGCACTCTGCATGTTGTGGAAGGTCCAGCAGAGCAGAGGCCTGAGTTTCATTTAAACCACCCAACTCCCAGATAAATGTGCTGATCCCTGGACTCTGGGTCAGTTCATGATGTGTTTAGGTTAGTCATGTGGATTTTAACCAGGGATGTCATCTTGGACATGAGGAACTTCCCAAGGAAAGTTTCCACAACTAGTATATTCCTTCTGAAAGTTGCATGACTGAGAAATTCATGTTTTGCAACACAGTGAAAAAAACATCCCAGTTCCTGAGCCACTCCATGATTTGTGTCACAGACATTGAGAACTGCTGAGGATGTTGTGTTGCTGGACAAAAGGTGAGAGTCATTTGCTCAGACTGACAGATCCATGGAAAAGACATTGAATTAGCCACCCTCCAGTTCCCTTATCATCACTGGAGAGAAATAAGCTCTTGTGAGACTAATGCCATGCTATCACACACAGCTAAAATAGAAGAGACAGTTAAAATCCCAAATGTGCAGTTTTCGCTCTGTTGCTTCAAGGAACCTTAGTGATGAGCACCTGAGGTGTACATTTCTTCAGCAAGGTGAGGCAAATCCCAGTCCAAGAGCCATTTCACTGAAGGGATAAAGTCACAGAGAAGGAGAGTCATGCCTGTTGTCTTGCTCTGGGTCCATTGCTGAGGTGGTGACAGAAGCCAGGCTGTGTTTCCCAAACCACCGGGCTATATGGCCATTCCATGTAGCAGGATGCTTTGCCCTGATAAAGCTTATCTGCTTGCCCACTTGCCATACAATTAGATTCTTCCACGTACTTGAAGTAAATGGAATTTTTCCTGTGGATTTGGGATGTCTCTCCACAGTTACGTCCCAGGGATTGAGAGAAAGAAGTATTCTATGGCTGGAGTGTGGTAAGATACATCAACCTCTACCTAATGTTTCTTTTGCTAACTTTAATATATAATTGCTTTAAAGTAATTGCTTTAATATAGTGTACTTTGCTGTTTATATTATAGTCAATTAGTGCTTTCAGCTTTTAAGCTGTGTAGTAATTCTGATTAGGATCTTCTGTCTATTCATTTGTCTTAATAAATAACTCATCTTTTATAAATATATCTGCTTTGCCATCATTAAATTTGTGGGATGAAGTTGCAAAACTTAAACTGTTAACAAAATCTGAGGCCAAGGAAGGATTTACCTTCATTTAAATCCCTTTCTAGGAAGCAGTTTAAATACACAAAGGGGTTCTTTCTGCACCTCAGACTCAAAGACAGGGCTTCTTTAGTAAATCTTGTCTGAAGCACCCACTCCACCCATGACATTCCAATAGACTGCAGTTCCATCCAGCACTTTGCAGCAATGTTGATGGGTATTTGGGGTTTGTGAAAAAAACACTCACTTCATATTTAATGAAATCACTTTAGTGTCCTTCGCCCCATGTATGAGGCAGTCTGATTACCTGAAATGTCTCCCTTCTGACAGAGACCTCAGCCTGGCTTTGGGACCCAGAAACCCTCTTGGAGAGTACTTAGCAACTGATGCACCATAAGATGCACCAGTTTCTTTTAAGATACTGATTTAATTAGAAGTAAGTGACATTCAGCACAATGAACATTTACTTCTTGATGATCAAAAATAACACCCACACAATAATACAGCTGTTGTTTTCAACCTCTTCCACTCAGACATGCTTCTAAAATGTATCCATTAGTTCCAGTGAAGCACTGCATTGGCAGCTGTGTTTCTTCTGTGATTAGTTTGATCTGCTTCAAGGTCCATGAGTTTGCTTTACGTTATCAGGGCTAGCCTCCATCTCTTTTAGCCTGCGCTCAGGGAACGCTGGTGCACAACATTTGTCTGTCGCAAACTTCTGCTGCGTTTCAGCTCATCACGTCAGTCTTCCCAAGATGTTCCAACAGTAGGAGGGGTTTGAAATCCTGAGTCAGACTTGACCCTGACCTTCCTCAGTTGACTTGAACAGAATCAAAGACAGACTGCCTAATCAAAATCAGAATGCTTGACTGTTACCTGTTAACAAAGCCTCCAGGAAATCCTCTGCTCAGGAGGGCTGGCTGGTGCCAAGCTGCTCATCTGCTGTCCCATCCTTCCAGACAGCTCAGCTCACACATGGTGCCCACACCTCTCTTGTCCCCACTGCTGAACTGGCACAGTGGTTTCCCTGCCCTCCATGTCTCTAACACTGTCTGCAAAGGGGTGGTTTCTTAAAATCTTCTTACATAGGGATCCAGGAAGAAACTGGTTGGAGGGAGCACTTTGGCATTCAGCCTTCTGTGAGTAACGTCACAGCATCCCTTTGAACACATACACTGACTGAGGGATCATCCGAGTCACACAAATCTGCTTCTGAGCTCCAGTCTTCCTGGCAGCAGAGCAACTGCCACTGTACCAAAAACTGGCAATTCATGGATGCAAAGTGAATGTCAGACTGGATTTAGAGCCCCCTCTGAACTTCATTGCACTTGAATATCTACTTAAAAGGTTCCCATTTTTATTCTTTTCTGCACCATTAGCTTTGTCTTTCAGCCCCACTGGAAATCATCTGGCCTCTCTCTGAATGAATTGATTCTGAGCAGCCAATTCATTACTGCACTATAGGGAAAAATTATCACAGAAACTCTCTGCCAAGCATCATGATAGCCAGCTGATGCAGAATTGTAAGTGTCAGTGGAGCGATCACTTATTGATATTTATCAGATTGCATGTATTAATAAGATTATTTATTTTAATAAGTGCTGGCAGCATGTGCAGCCTCTCCACAGCACAATACCAGAAATTTGTTTACAAACTTGTACAAATCAATACATGACATTGTCTTTTTCTTGGTTTGGGGTGTTTTTTTAACATCTGTTAGCAATATATTTATTTATGGGCATAAGAGCATTTGTACAGGTCCAGCTACTCCATTGTGCTGTCAGTACAGCAAACTAGTATCAAAAGCTTTAGCAAACCATGTAAGAAATAGGGGAGATATATTGTGCTTTCCTCCTCATCCATCCTTCCAATAACCTGTGACTTGGGGATGTCCTGAGCTCATGGCTATGTGTGTGTTTAATTGGAACCGGTGGATTTTCATACCCTGTACAAACTTATTTTAATCCTTTTATAACTTCTGCCTCCAGCTATCTAAAAGATAATGGCTAACTTTGAGCTCGTAATTTTGTAAATATAGTGAAAGTTGTTTTTCTTATGTGTCCTACTTCACAACCTATCAACACTGAATTTCTCTTGCTATTTTACTACCCAATTTCTCAACAATAATAAAATCACAGAATGTTAAGGGTTGGAAGGGACTTTAAAGATCGTCTCGTCCCAACCTCCCCTTACATGGTCAGGGACACCTCCTACTACACCAGGTTGCTCCAGGCCTTATCCAATCTGGCCTTGAACACTGCCAGGGTTGGGACATCCACAACCTTCCTGGGTGTCCTGAGTTAGTCATATATCTCAACTGCTACACATATATTCTATTACCACCCACAAAAGCTGGATAAATTTCATAATTACACACCTGGTCCCTGAGGGACTCCTTATCTCAACTGAGATAAGCACTCCGGCCAACAGCAAGCACCACTCATCCTGATTATCTAATCTCAGCTAATGGCCCATTAGCACCACCCATCGTGTTTATCTGATTTCAGCTAATGGCCCATTAGCGCCACCCAGCTTGACTAATAGCCCGGTCTTGGAGTGTCGGAGGACCACAGGGATCATCGGAGGAACACAGGGATCATCCAAGCTCATTACCGAAGCAACCAATAGAACATCGGGAAAATCCTCTTCCATTGTGAAAGTCCCCGCCCCAGGGGGAGGTGCCAGCCAAGAAACACAGCGTAATACAAGGGTTTAGGATGGGAGAAAACACCCTTGACTCGATGGGACTTCACTCTCGGGACTCCACTCTCGACAGGACTCTCGACTTGACTCCACTCCTCGGAATTGGATTCAGCTACTCCACTCCACTCCTCAGAATTGGACTCAGCTACTCCACTCCACTACCAGGACTGGACTACCAGGCCTTTCTGTAGGACCAGTGCCTCACTGGACTACACAGCCACCACCCTGGTCAACAGGGTGTCAGGTTGTACCGTGACTCTGTCGGTTTGTTTAAGCCGGTGTTTCTGTATTACTGCACCTATTTTAACTTTTATTAAAATTGTAATTTTGACCTAAAATATCTCGAGGTATTTTGTGTGGGGTTAATTTCCCCTGCTGGTTTACAGTGAAACCAGCACACTGGGCAACCTGTTCCAGTATCTCACCATCCTCACAGTAAAGAATATCTTCCCAATATCTAACTTAAGTTTCCCCTCTTTCAATTTGTACCCATTATTCCTTGTCCCATCACCAGTTCCTGACGAAGAGTGCCACTGTGACTTCCCTGTAGGCCTTCTTCAGATACTGGAAGGTTGCCATGGAGACTCCATGTAACCTTCTCTTCTCCAGGCTGAACAGCCCCAACTTGCTCAGCCTGTCTTCATAGGGAAGGTGCGTCAGTCCTCTTTGTGGCCCTCCTCTGGATTTGCTCCAACAGTTCCATGTCCTCCTTATGTTGGGAGCACCTGAAATGTACACTGTGCCCCAGGTGGGGTCTCACAAGAGCAGAGTAGAGGGGGAAAATCACCTCCTTCATGACCTGGAGTAGCAGGGCTGAATCACCCCCTTCCAGCATGACCTGCTGGCCACACTCCTCTGGATGCAGCCCGGGACACAGTTGGCTTTCTGAGCTGTGAGCATGCACTGCTGGCTCATGCTGAATTTTTCATCAACCAAAGTCCTTCTCCACAGGGCTGCTCTCAATCAATTCTCCACTCAACCTTTAGGTGTGTCTGGCATTGCCATAACCCAGGTGTAGGATTTTGCACTTCACTTTGTCGAACTTCATGAGGTTTGCATGGGCCCATCTCTCAAGCATGTCAAGCTCCCTCTGGATGGCATCCCTTCCCTCCAGTGTGGCGACTGCACCACAACTCTTTCACTCTGAGTTTGCTCAGCAGGTCCTTATCCATCCATGGAGGCCTCCTGTCATATTTGCCCAATTTCCTCCTTGTCGAATGCATTGCTTCTGAGCTTGAAGGAGGCAATTCTTGAATATCAGCCAGCCTTCTTGGGTCCCTCTGCCCTCCAGGGCTGTATCCCATGGGACTCTACTGAGTAGGTCCCTGAAGAGGCCAAAATCTGCTCTCCTGAAGACCAGGGCAGTGAGCTTGCTGTGTGCCCTTCTCTCTGCCCTGAGGATCCCAAACTCCACCATCTCGTGGTCACCACAGCCAAGGCTGCCTTGGAGCACTACATTCCCCACCAGCTCCTGCCTGTTGGTGAGCACAAGGTCCAGCATGGCACCTCTCCTTGTTGACTCCTCAAACGCTTGCATAATGAAGTTGTCATTGACACATTTTTATTTTTAACCTTTTGTTCCTGTCCTTTAATAATATTTTAATCTGGAAAGAAACTTTCCTCTTACAACCGTTTACAGGATCTTTGATGAGAAAAATTTCACAGAACTGTTTCTGATTTCACAGAATATTCTGAATTGGAAGGGACCCACAAAGATCATCGAGTCCAGCTCTTAAGTGAATGGCCCATATGGGGATTGAACCCACAACCTTGGTGTTATTGGCACCATGCCCTGACCAGCTGAGCCAATCTCAGGGTCTAACTTTTTAAAACCTCTTCAGAAATCTACATATTTTTTCACTGACTCCTTACACACTATTCTTACAAGGAAAGTAATTTTTCCCTTTGGAAAATTTTGAAATCTGGAAAATTCTGACTCCTCCTAATTTCATCATATTTATCCAAGAGTCTACTAATTTTATCGGCATGAAGCTGTGTCGGGGAGGTTTAGGTCCGCAGTATCCTTGGGGTGGCCAACCACACAGGAACATCATAAGCCCCCAAATGGCACCAGAAACATCCTGGCTCTGCATAAAGCTCATGAGCCAGACTTTGGTGTTGAAATTAGCACAGGTTCTCCCGAGGGGCGGACCCTGGTTGACCAGATCCGATAAAAGGACAGTGAGATGCTACCCCAAAACTAAAAGCTGCTGCGTCCATGCTGGATCCTAGGGTGGTGACTATCTACCCCTCTCTCTCTTTTTTTTTTTTCATTCTCCTTCTTGTCCTACCTTCTTCTCCTCAAAATATGTTGTAAGCCAGACCAAAAAATCCAGTCAATGCCTTGCTAAGTGCCTTGTTCTGTCTGAGTGCTTTAAGGTTTGCTAAGTGAAAGTTTGCCAAGTGCCTTATTCTATCTGGATCTTCTAAAGTTTGCAAGTAAAAGTTGTTTGTTATTGAACCTCCTGAGATTTTTGTTGTTTCTCTTGCAAGCCACCCAGAGTAAATCAAATTACCTTCCCCTAAACCTATTTAGAATTATATCTTCCCCTAAACCTATCTAGAATTATATCTAATTACCTTCCTCTAAACCCCTGGAATGCTATCTAGTCCTGTTTATCTATTATTCATTCTATAATTTTTTGTAAGACTTCAGCTATTCCACTTTGTATATCTCTTGTGATTCAAGAGAGAAATTTCTTTTCTATTTGTTTTGCAAAGAATTTAGAAGTTATTTTTATGTCAATGTGATAATACGTTATACATTGTATTGTTTGCCAATTAAATATTTGAATCTCTTTGATCTCAACAGAGTCATTCCCTAGGAAGATTTTTAAAAAATAGCAGAGAAATCGAAGAGCAATAATTCCCTCAGTTTTATCAAATTCATACTTCATCCCAGAAGCCTAAGTGACTTGAGCAGGATGACAGCTCCCCAGATTTAACTAGCTTGTAGCAGTTTGAGATCTGTTTAATTGAGCAAGCCTAAAGTATATGATGGCACTGCTCATTTTTCTCAGTGAAGGTTTTGTAACTGGGGTCCATATTGCTTTTGAGCATCAGATTGATGTGAAAACAAAAGTCATGTGGGAGAATGATATGGGTAATTGACTGCACTGCAGGGAATACGGAGGCAGAAAGGAGTGCATTAGTGTTTACATACAGCTGAGCTAAACAAGGATGCCAAATGCTCCCCACTAAGAAATATTTGAGCCACGACCTCTAACTAGTGATTTTCATTTTAGACAGCATATTCTTTTTCAGTTTAACACAGATCACTGCTACAGGCAAGCCTTATTTTTTTTTGTTTGTTTTACAAGTTGTTTAAATACCTGAAAACAGTGGAACTGCTGGAGAAAAGCACTGAGATTAAAAAAATAATCTGGTAAAAACGTGTGTGAAACAGCTGCTTTCAGTACTCTGAGACTGAAAAACAGAGTTTCTTCTATGTGGGATTTTTTTTCCTCCCACAAAATCCCTATCACAGGTGTCACTCAGTTTCTTAGTTCATTGTCCTAGGTACAATACACCTGCTCAAGGGCAGATACAAGTACCAGTCTTTCATGGAGAGGTGTCAGGGACACTGGATCAAGGAGGAAGTCTGGACCTTAGAAGCACATTTTGGGAGTAGATGAGTCTACCTGCTTCATCCTCTTTTATGTTTTTCCATTGCTGTGACGAAAAGATGCGCTGCTTTTACCTAAACTTAGAAAAGGGAAGAAAGCTTGAACGCTGCACAGTGGCTTCTTGGGAGGTTCAGAGTTCACACCAGATGTAAACAAGAGAAATAGCACCAGAGGAACATGTTTGGGACTGGGTATTGCCTCTCCTCAAATGGTTTGGAGAAAGAAAACTGTATTTCTAAGAAAATCCAGCACAAACCACAGGGCCTGAAACAAGTAGCAAATGGGAAGACTGGAATTATGTCTGCCTTTGAAAGCAATGTGCCACCTCAAAGTGGAGAGGGAAAGAGGAGAGAGATCACACCTGCTAGAGGAAATTAGTGTGGTTCTTTAAACACACTGTGAAGAACATGACCCTGGCAGATCATGTCCTCTTTCCCAGGACATTTACATGATCGGTTGAAAAGTGTTCACTGGGAATCCTGATGTCAAAGACCTTGGGAGGGTGCTTCTTGCTCTTTTTTTGTGAACAAGGGATCTTTGTATCATATTAAATAGGCAGGCAATATTTTGAATCACTTCAGGGAACTGCTGTTTTGATTTTCTCACAACAGCTGTAAAATTTAACCTTATCTCTCCATGGGTTTTTACTGATGCCTTGTTAGTAACTTTAAACAACTGTTGTATTATGAAAAATACATCAAACCAAACCAAATTCTGTCTTTGGCTGCTTTCTGTCACTATACCCTAGCCCATGTTCCCAGTGTGACCAAGGAAATTACCAAGGACAAGTGGAAAAAACAAAACAATCTTCACAATTATCTCAACATCCTATTATTTTTTTTTAAGTGACATTTGTCTTAATTTTGCCCTTAACTTTCATGTTAGTGTCTCCCAATGGAGCAATGGTGTTATGCATGTGAGTTGTGTCTGGGAACACTGAATCAAATTGCTTGTTTTTGACAGCTGTCTTACACATATCAGAGGCACAGGAATCACCGCACTGAACTTGTTCTGGGGAGCCCCAGCTTTATTTCCTGCCTCTATTTCCTCATACAGTTTATTTGAGTACCAGGCCTGCAGATAACATATTCTCTTTCAGCAGAGAATGAGGGAAAAAGTGGAAAATCATTTCCACATCACCAGCGAATCTGAAGATGCACAAGCACAAACGTCAAAATCAGGTTGCACCTTTGCCACTGGACAACATGTAATTCATTGTAACTAAATATGTATATAACTATGTATGGTATAATATATATTATAGTATTTTACACATACTACATCTTTTATGACTATTAAAATTACAACACGGGATCTCAGGGTTGAGGGCAGGATGCAAAAAAAAGTTGCCTAGGCTGGTTCTGGTCATAGGGACAGATTTTTCTCTCAGCCCCAGAACAGTGACTAGTCTGATGCTCTCAAAAGATTTGGTCATATTTTAATCTTGAGATTTGCTACAACCAGCAGCAACAAAGAGCACCTGCTTTCTAGGCAGGGGTTCAACAGAGATACCAGATATCCTTGCCTTTAGAGAGCACAAGAGGTTTTGCTA
The DNA here is from genome assembly GCA_013397565.1 of Ptilonorhynchus violaceus. NCBI lineage: Eukaryota > Metazoa > Chordata > Aves > Passeriformes > Ptilonorhynchidae > Ptilonorhynchus > Ptilonorhynchus violaceus. Next base: position 104,812 of record VZRJ01011662.1, read on the forward strand.
CGGGTTTTGCCCAAGCAATTAATGCAAATATATGCCTTAAGACATTCTTTTTGTTTTTCTAAATGTTTCTTGTTTCAGTATGTTAGAACCCTTCCAACAGAATACTGGTACAATAAGTATAATTACAAAAAATAAGAGAGTGAAAACTTATATAATGGAAAATGGTTTATGCAATAGATGCCATAAAGGTGTGAAGGTTGTGGATTGTGACAACATCACACTTGACTCTATTTTGACCAAAGGGAGATGGGGGAATGAAAGGGTTGTGCATGCTAGTAAATGTTTGGAGGTTTTTTCTGAGATTTCTGGGGAAACACTGCCAAAAGGAGAGGAGCCAAAACTGATAGTCCTGATACATTTAAGGAACCAAGTAACAGGCCAGGTGAAGTCCTCCACAGGTCTGTGTTTCTATTGGCTTATTACCTATAAAAAAATAAGAAGGGACATATCCATTATCTTTCTAAGATATGCCATGCTCATGACAAAGATGTTCTAGCCCAGTCTATGGACTGACTTACTGATACAAAGGAATTAACATGTCAAACAAAACCATTCTCCTTTGGCCTCAGATATATTTTGCTACAAAGACCAAGACCTAATAAGTTGCATCTGGGAAATTCACTTTTCTTCTGCTGTCATCTGTTTTATGTTGAAGCATTTTTGGTCCGGGAAAGTACATGAAAATGAAAAAGTAATTTCACAGAGTCCTACAGAAGTATAGATTTGTTGACTAGAATTAGATGATATCAGAAAATAAATTTTATGACACTTTTTGTTAGGCATCATATTTGTTATTTAGCAGATTTATGAGGAAAATAATGTTTCCACAAAGCTCATACCACAGCTGTAGCTCTAGCTATATCTTTAATAATGGTGGGGGTTGGTTAGTTTTTTTATGTTGGTTTGCAGTGTAGCATGTCCTTCCGACAGAAAAGTAATCAAGTATATTTATAGATATGACACTTGGACATAATGAAATAGAATACAAACATAAATATCCCCAAAGATTGGACATGAAAATTTGCATCACAGTCAATATAAATGCAGTTTGTTCCTCTTATCTATCCTAACTTTGCATAAGAAAATACCGTAGATGAAACCTTTTCAAATTAGTGAATAATGTTTTTTCATAGAAAAATGCTGTCAGGAAGACAAGCTTTTCAACAGGAAGGTGGAATTTTTCATTTTGACAACATTACAGAATTATGAAATGGCCCACATACCTCATTTCATCAATCTCTGAATGAAGGCTTTTAATTCAATTCAAAAGTCTTGGATTTAAAGGTGAATCTACAATTCTAAATCAGAAACAAAGCCTCTGATATCAAATTATTTGGATGATGAATCACTTGAACATTTTGGTGAAAAGGATGGATTGTCTGTTCCTGAGAAGTATCATAATTTGTATTTTCTCTCTGTTTTGGAAGAAAAAAATCAATTCTTACATTGTTTATGTTTTTAATCTGAAATTTTACAAGCTTAGGATAAAAATATGTCCTGTCCAACTTCAAGAAAAGCCAAATGAGGTACTCTGAATTGCGCAAGGTACCTGACAGTTACCAGTTAGGACAATGTGCTTTCCAAGGTGCATCTTCCAGATTGTAATATGTTCAGGTTATCCAGGCTTTGCAATAATTCTTAAGGAGATTCCTTGGACGTAGGTGGAAACCCAGCCTTCACTGAAACCAATGACTTTTGGAGAGGTCTTGAAACAACTTTGTAACTTCAGACCAGTATATGCATTAAAGCCTCAAGCCTAAAACAAGTGCACGTAAAGCAACGTCAGTGGCATGGTGATGGGGTGTGAGCATCCATGAATTAGAAGGACTAGTATGTGGTTATCAGGCTCCTCATAGTATGTTTAATGGAGAGAATTCTCTGGGAGATCAGTTAATGGTATAGATTAGTGTATGAGATATAGCTCCTCCATAAATTCACCTTCTGATGTACAGTGCACTGCAATAATTCTTCTGATAGTTATCTTTTGGTATTAGGCAAACATCTGAACCCTTTCACAGAAATTAGAAATTAAGCAGGGGTTGTGTTTTAACCCCAAATGCCAGCTCAGCCCCACGCAGCCACTCACTCCACTCCAGTGGGATGGGGGAGCAAATTGGAAGGGTAAGAGTGAGAAAACTTGCAGGTTGAGATAAAGACAGTTTAATAGGCAGAGCAAAAGCTTTGTACAAGGCGAAGCAAAAGAAGGAATTCATTCACCACTTCCCATGGGCAGGCAGGTGTTCAGCCACCTCCAGAAAAGCCAGGCTCCATCACATGTAATGGTGACTTGGGAAGACAAAGACCGTATCTCTTAACATCCTCTCCTTCCTTCTTCCCTCAGCTCTGTAGGCTGAGCATGACGCCACGTGGTGTGGGATGTTCCCGTGGTCGGTTGTGGTCAGCTGTCCTGGCTGTGTCCCCTCCCAGCTCCTTGGGCACCTCCAGCCTCCTTGCTGGTGGGTTGGGGTGAGGAGCAGAAAGGGCCTTTACTGTGTGAGTGCTGCTCAGCAATAACAAAGCCATCTCTATATTACAAACCCTATTTTCAGTGCAAATCTAAAACATAGCCCCATACTAGCTACTATGAAGAAAATTGCTCCAGCCAAAGCCAGCCCATCATGGGAGCTCTGTGTGGCTCCAAAGTGCAAATTAGTGCCCTTGAGCTCAAACAGAAGAAGCAGGAAGGAGGGAGCAGCCTGCAACAGGAGGTCTCTGCAGCTGTGGGGCTGAGGTGACCCCACTGAGGTGTTTCCAGGCTTGCACCTGATACAGCTCTGTACTCTCACTGCTGCTCAGCTCAGCCTGAGGCATGATGATGAGCTAAAGCACATGTGAAATTCAGCTCAATGAGCTGATGCTAAACAGTACGAAGTGTCGGTTCTCAGCAAGGGTAATAACACTTCTGGGACATAAATCATCTGTTGGGACACAGCCAGACAGCAGTAAATTGCAGGCCTAATAAGAGAAAATATACATGATATATGGTAGGTGTGATTAAGTTTCAGGGCAAGTATCTGCCAAAATCGACTATAAAGATTGTAACACAGAGGAAGGGGCAGGGCAAAACCAGCGTGAGCTGCAAAGAAGGGTGTGACTGGCAATGCTGAGGTGCATTTTAATCAGTGAGCCAGCACTAATCTTCACTTCACTAAAGGAAAGAGCCAGCTGAGGCTGCTGAGGGTGGCTCTGAAGAGGCACAGTTTTGGGAAGGCAAAACCACTTGGCTTCCCACAGCATAGGCTGCGATTTGAAGTGGCAGAAATACTGGCAGAGGTTGTGGTTGTAAACTGAGAAACGGCAGCAGGTGGGAATGCCATGAGCACAGTGTTTTCCACAGAGTGTTTCATCTTGTGATTCGATTCTACTCACCCCCTGGGAAGCCCAACATCATCCTAATCTGCATCCATTGTTGTACAAATAAATACTTGTCTGAATTACCCCTTTCTCTGTGAGGATAGGTTAATGCTGGACCAGCAGGAGCCTCATGTCTGCTCACCTACAGGAAAGCCCTTTCCTTGGCCTGGCCCCATGGCCAGCAAGCTGCTGTCCTCACACCCCACACTCCTGCCCCCAGACATACTCAGCATCTTCTTCAGGAGCCTCTAATACATGCTGTCCCCTGTCTCTGCAGCTTATGGGCAGCTGAGTGACAAGGATGGGCACCCAAGGGACCTTGGGGCCTGGGAACCCCTTTGGGGATGGAGCAGTGTGAGCTGGGGCACTGGCAGGGAAGAGGAAGGACTTTCCTTCTCCCAGAGCAGAAAGATCAAAACCCCTTGGAGACAGTGGCAGAGGAGGGAGCCTGAGAGGGGCCCCCATTCAAAGCAGTGGGAAGCATGGGAAACAGCATTTTAGCAGCAATATAACCCCCCAGAAGGATGAGCAGAGCTCCAAGTGCTGCTGCAAAATATCCCACCTAGAGCTCTGTGCTCAGAGGTGTCTGTGAGAAGCACCTGGTGTGTCACCCTATGATCAACCTCCAAGGTGAAAAAGTCTTGACAGACCTAAAAGTGTTCTGTGACTATGGAAAACAAACCCGTACCTGCTGTGGGCCTGGTGGCAGGTCCAAAGCTGGGCAGGTTTCTAGAGGCTACAGGAGCTGTCTTGGTCACACACTGAATCTTGGCACATAGGCATAGATTCTGAAAATGGGAGTTATACTGACCCCCCAAAAAAATTTTACCTTCACAAGAACAGGAAAAAGTAACCTCACAAGAATAAGTAAAAGGTAACTTAGACAAAGCAGCTGATTGCTATCAGCTGTATTTCAACCTTACTGATTTGAAAACAACATTGGTGATATAGCAACATTTTTCTTGATAAGCAGAAAACAAATGCATCAGATGAATAACTAACAATCTTGTGCTTCAGAAAATAACAGACTAGAATATTTTTATCTAGGCATACTGGGAGATTAAAAAAATAACTTTCAATTGCAATATGATGCAGAGAGTACTTTGGAGAAGTGCTGATGTAATAAGCTACCTTTACTGTTACATAAACACACTTTTGTAGGGGCTACTAGGGCTAGCCTCAGTAAACAGATACACAATAATTTCCATCTGACAATTACTCATGCCAACCACAGAATGGTGGAATGCAGAAATACTCTGCAACGTAAATTCCATGCCAGTAGGGGATTTCACCTGAGATAATCAAATCTGCATATGTTGGTAGATAAATGTCTGACATACTCAGATATATAAATCTGATTAAGCCTATTTTTAAGAAATATTTTCAGAATTATGCAATAGCACAATCTCCAGCCACTATTTTCTGGGTATTTTTTAAGACACGAGACAGTTACATCACTTTCAAATCTGGAAAATGCATATGCAATTACAGGTTAGACAAATATGGGGAGAAAGGAAGGGAAAGGAAAGGAAAGGAAAGGAAAGGAAAGGAAAGGAAAGGAAAGGAAAGGAAAGGAAAGGAAAGGAAAGGAAAGGAAAGGAAAGGAAAGGAAAGGAAAGGAGCAAACCTGTGCACACAAATAACAGTTTAATTTGTAAAGAATTGCTTGTTTTAGTTTTTCTGACCATTTCTGTAACCTAGCTACAGAATATTTTATTTCTGCTGTGTGCTTTCTTTCTCTGTTGAAAGTGTTTATCAACATCTGTGGTACATAGAAGGAATTTCAGGACACAAACTAGCAGGAATTTTCCATATAAGAATCATTTGAAACATGTATGTAGCTTATTTTAATCATATAACTTGCACCTTGGGGTAGCTGCTCTCCCAGTATTAACACCCTTTTTCTATACAGGTAATGATATGCAGGTAATAACCACTTGATTCTGGTTTGTTTGGAACTACTTTAAATTGTCACAGGATTTCAAATCAGTGATGTAAGGATTTGAAGATTATCTGAAATTACCAGCATGGAGAAGATTGAATTTACCAGACGAGTCACAGCACAAATAAGTGTACTTGAAACACAACCTGGAAAAAAATTGGAAAAAGTAAAAACATAAAGGCAAGAAAATTGTTATGTGGAGAAATAAATCCTGTATTTAATATAGAAAGCCTTTACCTGGTTTTGGCTGTTATGCAGTCTATTTGTCATGGTGGCTAGGTTATAAATGTGTCATGTCAGGATGCTGATTGTGAACTAAATGTGACAAATTGTGGCATGTGCAAAAACAGTATATATCAGTAAATATAAGGATTTATACTGACCTTGAGTATACACAGAAATACATTGAAAAAAACACAGGCTTAATGTAAAAGTGACTTTATTTTAAGACCCAAGCATGAAACTGCTTAAACAACTTCGACTCGTAGAATGTGGGAGTCACAAATTTTTTCAATATTTCTGTTTTTCTTTCATATTGTGACAAGTGAATCTTAATCTGTTCAAAAAAATGCATTGTTGACTTGCTTCTACCTTTCTGTGACAGCATAAGGTGGGTCTTTCTGTCCTGAGTGCTGGATAATTTCCTTAGTAAATATGTAACACTGTAGAAGAAATAAGTAAAGTAAGTAAATTGAAGGTTTCAATCCTAAATTTTTGCCTTTTTTGCTGTTGTTGTATTGGGCTTTCCACCACATCCATGAAAATTAAAGACAAGTTAAATATACTGCCAGTATTTGAAAATGGCTTTCCATCAAAGAAGGATTAAGAAACCAAAGAAAAAGCCAAACAGAACACAAGCAGGAAATAATAATTATTTCAATCTCTGCCCTTTTCATATGCCTCATTTTGAATTACTTCTACGAGGGATTAGGTTTTTGAGAGAAAAATTGACCTTCGAAAGGGACTGAAGTCCTTTATCTCCCAAACTACTACTGAGTTTTACTTCAGACTGTCATAGATCCAATGGCTTATCTAAGGGCAACATTAATTTAAAAGGTGCAAGCTCTCCTTGTTGTAATCTGCTTGGTTTTGAAATAATCTGCAGATGTCTGCGTATAGACAAACCTTATGAAAGTCTGGAAAGAAAACAGTTATCACAAGCCGTTCAGCAGTTGTGATGCCATGGGGCAGTTACTGAAAGCTCCTAAATCTAGTTATTTTCACTCATGCACCTGCACCTCCTCCATCTCTCTCCAGTGCCACACACTCCAAACACTCTCTCTCCCACGGAAGCACTGGTCCTTTCCACCTCACCCTTGCAGGAACAACCCAGGTGTCATCACAGGCACCAAGGCTGCTCTTGTTCTCCCCTCTTGAAGAGCACCTCTTTTCCTTGCTTGCAGAGGTGAAACAAGGAAACTGGATGAGCACTGTCAGTGTGAGGCAGGAGATGAAGAGAGTATTTTTTTCTCAGTTTGGAGGAACCTATCAACCTGCTTTTTCCATGGAGAGGGGTTTCCTGGGGCCTCCTTCTGACGTGGCTGAAGCTTCTCTCTTCTCATTCAAGTGGCAGAGTTATGGGCTGATGTTAATCGTACCACCAGCTCCTGCTTATACAGCCTGCAGGATGTAAAAATTGCCCAGAGCTCTCAGGAAATTATCTGATAAATTTAGAGCTATAACTTTCTTTTATTCAATTATTTTCTGAGAAGTGATTTTAAGCTCCAGCATTTGAATAGAAACTCAGCTTTAGATTAGTTCTTGAACAGAATCTATAGCGTCTAATAGCCCATTCTCTCTCCCAGGCAATAGACTTTCTTCTTTCAAACCTCAGGGAAGTAATTGTTGCAGCTGAGTTCAGTGGGATATTTGCTAATGTATTGTCAATTAACAATTATATTGACTGGAGAATTCAGCTGATTTCTTTGTATATTACAATCACATAAAAAGAGATAGCAGGAGGTAATTAAATGAAACATTGTTTAAAAAGACTTAATATAAATCTAACAATAGAAAAATATTTCAAGTATTTAAAGAACCACCAACATTTATCTCATTGACATGAAACAGTTGTTGGACAAAGAGATTTAACATTTCATTTAGAACATTTTCCAGTCTTCAGGATTTGAATGCTTTAGAGAAATACTGAAAAGCTATATAAAGTCTAGATTTCTTAAAGCAGAAGAGAAACAGGAAAGAGGTGATGAAGATCAATTTTTAAACCATAGTTTATACTGGTTTTAAAGCCTTCTCAACTTTTCTCTATGTTATAAAGTAAAACACCATAACGTATTCTTTTTGTTGTGAATTTTTTTTGTAGCCATTTATTTTCTTGGGATAAAAATTCATCCATTGCTCTGATGGCTCCTTATCTATTTAAGAAAAGGTGTCCATCCCTGTAAGGTGGCTGCTGCCTGTTTGACATTTTAGAAAGCAGTTCATGGCTGATGGTCTGCCACAGCAGCCAGCCTGGGAGGTACAGCACCCTGGCAATCCAGGCACACCCAGGAGGAGATGGGGCAAAAGTGGCAACTCTATAGGCAAAGCAATTGTTAGTGTGCACTGAGCACACCTGTAGAAATCTGGTACTGTGTCTAAATCACAAGTTTGCCTGTTTAAGCAGAATTTATATAATGGCAGACTTGAAACACAAGTAGTTTTGGATGGGGGGGCTGGTGCAGAAAGTAAGGAAACAGCAGACAGGCACACTGGCTGAGCATGAAGGCACGCGAGCCATAAGGCATTCGAAGTGCTCAGGCCTAGCGGCAGCAATTAATAGCACTTCCATGATCAGCTCACTAGAAGCTATGGGAGAAATTACCTGCATTCACTGCAGATGATGATTATGAATGGGATATAGGTGCTTGTATCTTCACATTTGTAACTTACTGAGGGGAAGGGAAGGCAGAGATGAGCACTTGTCAGAAGCAAAGGCAGCATTGAGAACAGGATGATGCTGATGCAAGGCTGACCACAGCTCAAAATTCTGAGCACGTCTTGGGGATTTCCATGGAGAATAGAGCAAGTTATTACACAGGTCTCCTATTATTAAGCCAGTTTTTGTTCTGCGGTTTTTAATTGTCACAATGGGGCTAGATGGTACGTGCCACGACCTTCCCAAAAGCGTCCTGTGTTCGGCAGTGCCGTGACGCTGTGTGCGGCGGTTGGTGGAATAGGAATGCCATGGTCGTCTCCAAGCGTCCCTCTCAGGGGTCGCTGGTCGGTGCAGTTGCAGAGCCAACACCCAATCCCACCCACGCAGGTGGGCGTGCAGGCACTCACTCACACACAGACACGTACAGCTGGAGGCAAAGAGTTGGAGGGGCTCTTATGGAAATCCACGAAACAGGTTTATTCCATGAAGGGTTCAGGGAAGAAGAAGCACAGAACAATGGAGCATCCAGGGTTATATACCAGGGGCAGTAGGGGTGGAGAGTACACCAGGGACCAATGGGTTGAGGGCCAGGGGGTGGAGAGAAGGTGGGGTTACAGTACAATAACCAATAGGAAAGGGCAAGGGGAGGAGCAAGGGACAGGGACAAATGAGGTGTCAGGTAAGGGAGAAGGTTCTGGAATACAACCATAAAAGGGTACAGAGACTGACAGGCCAATAGGGCAACCGAATAGGGGAATATTAACATAGTGTTGTTAGGCCAGATGGGGGACACCTTCCTCCTCACCATGACTATGGGGGCGATCTCAGACCTCAGAGCCTTCCCACCAGCAGTCTCCTACTGCACCTGAGTTTTCTGGCTCCTCGGCCACTCCTGTGGCTGGCTCTACCAGGCTCAGCCACCACAACATTTAATGACCTCTTTTAATGACCTTTTTACTGTAAGGCTGATCTGAATTCTTATATATATGGTCTTGGGTTTTTGTTTGGTTAGGTTTTTGGTCAGTAAGCCTATATGTGAAATGGACCAAATGGACTTGGGTGAAACCAAGATCACTTTGTCTGTCTATCGGCAGTGGAACCAGATAAAACATAAAAAAGCGTAGTTGGGAACTCCTGAGTAACCTATGTCCTTACATATACATGGGGGACCCAAGGGAAGCATGGTCTCCGTGATGCAAAAGCATTGGATTTGACAAGATTTTTGACAAAGAATTATACCAGGAAAGCCCCAGAACAACTCTTAGGGTTTTATGTTAAAAATATTACTTGCAAAGACTTATAGTTCCCAAGAGAAGCTCATAAAAGTACAGGTGGTAAAGCAAACTAGAAGGTAGGAAGCTAAAGAAACACAATAGGCTATTCTAAGGCCCTTTTTGACTCTTGAAGCTTGATTGTGGATGACAGAAAACAGAAACCTCCTGTAATTCCCTTGGTTACCCTCCCATTTAATAAAAGAGGTGTCTAATAACAAAAAGGTAAGTAAAGACTGCAATTGCCAGGCATGGATGAAAGCCTGGATGTCAGTAGTCCCAGAACGGGATAAGTTGGGGACAAGTGAAACGTTAAAACCATATAAAAACTGATCCTTGTTTTCCAGAGAGATCATTACAGACCAGTCATTTTAGCTATATGAATGCAACTCTCATTTTTCCTTCTGCTAATGAATTTTGGGGGTTCAACGTTCCACTGAATTGGGGTCAAACTGAGGCTGCCATCAGGAGCAGTCAGTATTGCAGTCCAACAGTTAAGGACTGTTTCCACAAACAGAGACTGTAAAGGACTGTCAGGAATTAAAATTTCAGTCAATTTCTGTACATTTACAACCAGTTTGAATTCTTTCATCATAACCTGAACATGTAAGGAAAAAATATTCTTTCCTAACATAAATCACTTCACATACCTTCAGAGGGAGGCTTGGAAAATTACAATCCTTTTTTGTTATTCCACTCGGAGTATATTTTTTCATAGTGTGTAATGCTGTTGCTGTGCATTTTCCATTTATCTAATAATATAAAAATGTAGCATTTGAAGCTTGGCAAACAGATCAATGTGGACATTACCATCACCTTGATAAACAGATATTTCTGTGAGACTTGAAATATGGATGTTTTGTCTAGCAGAAAATCTGGCATCCAGCCTAGGGTGTCTTCCTAGTTTCACATACTCTGTAGCTTGTAGCTCTTGGAGAGACTGATATGATCACAGGAAGGTTATTTTGGATGCAGCTGAGACCAAAGTTCAGCCCATTTATGAAAGATAGTAACTCCCAACAGGTTTTCATTTCTTACTAGAAGATAAATTAGCTCAAAAGGCTGCTGAGACATTTCCAGGTTAAATCACAGCTGCTAAGAGGACTGCCTTGAACAGGAGGGTTTGTGCTTCAAACCTGTATCAATAAAACAAATAGAAAACAGAGGAGGTGATCCAGAAAGTTACAACAATAGCTCAGTGTTTGAAGCACTTGTTCAAAGGAAGAGGAAAAATACTTTTGTTGAATATTTGGTTGTCTGGAGCCAGAAAGGAATGAGATTAATCAGAGGGTTTGGGTTTTTTTAACATAACATGGGAACGAATAAAAGAAATTGCTGTAATGGTTGATTTTCTTAAGCAACTCCTAGGGCAAACCAAACATTTAAGAAGGCAACAATAAAAATGTATTAACATGATGTTACTATTTATGAGGGAAGGGACATAACCCTTTTTTATATTCTATAAAATTTCCCAAATTATTTCATTTACTTATTTTACAATGACTCCAAAATCCTCTCACCTGTCTGTCTATATCCCAAGTCGGGGACCAGACAATCGGGACCAGAGCTGTTGCTCAAAAATTTCTGAAGAACTTGCAGGTCTGAAGATAAAGAGGGCTAGATGAATCCCAGGCATAATTTTTACAGACTGTGACAACTTGATGGTCTTTAAGGGCCTCCCACTGGTCAAACAACAGAACTACATTAGTACTGTCTTAAAATAAGGCTCCCTCTGGTTTGGATTTCGGTGTGTGAGGGCTTTGACCACCTGTATCAGACAAGGAGGGATCAGACAAGACCCAGGCCAGGGCATGGGGAAGACTCTGAGATTATTTGGAAGAGAAATTCTCATGGGACTAGGTGAAAGGAAGTAAAATTTCCATTTAGAAAACCACTTTCAGTGCCTCTTTAACCTCATTCTCTGCAGAGTTCCCTAAGGATGGATTACATGGTTGTGCTGTATGTTGTTTTTCAAATGAGTCATTATTTGGTGCATAGAAAGAAAACTTTTTTTAAAAAGTATCTATGAAACTTGTTGGGGGAAAGGCGCAGAGATGTAGTAGAGACGGGCAAAAAGCCAGGAGGAAGCAGATAGAATAGAAGCTGAGAAGAAACTTGTCCTTAGCCTGTTTCTCAAGCTCTCCTCTCTGGGACTGGAAATGATCTCTAACTCAGCCTAGAGCTGCCAGGCACTGAGTCAGTTTTGAAAATATGGTCCTTCTTCACATAGACTTAGAACACCAGCTCTCTTCAGCCATCTGGCAGAGTCCAGGTCTGGATCCAGTCACGTCAGTCTGCCAGATCACCTAGACACATTTTTCCCTTTTCATGCTGGTTTTATGCTCCTTTGTTCTGTTTCCATTTCCACATTACTCTTCTTAACTTCACTGTCTCATGTTTCTCCTGCTCATGAGGAAGAGCTTTCCCATAGCAGTTAACTTGAGTGAGTATCCTTGTATCATCCTACATGAGACAATCCATCAGTGCTATATCCCTGCACTGTGAGGTCCAGGCGTTTCCCAGCTGGTCTGCAGCTGGCCTGAACTGTCTTGATTGTCAGTGTTCAGGCAGCATACAAATCTGGCCTGCCCTTGCAAATAAGTGACATTTTAGCCTTCTTAGAAAGTCACTGGAGCATCTTGCCTGCCTAGTATCGATGTCATGGTGTTGCTGCATGTTATGGTGGAGGAAGCCAGGCCTTAGGACTGACCCCTAAACACTCTCCTTCCTAAAGCACAGGCTGCAGACAGAATTTTTTCCCAGGCTATGCAGAGATCTCCCTGTGAAGTGAAAAAATGGCAGATTTGTCTTCAAACCTTGGCTGTCCTGGAAAGCAGTGACACAGCTCACTGAAGGAGACTGACTCTCCTAAGGGTGGCTACCAAAATAATCATTTAGCAGCTAAGAATATGCCTGAGGCTTTACCTGCATAGTAAGTTTATCCCACACCTCAGCCCAGGCTGTTGAGCTTTAGCTGCTTTTGTCCACTTCTCCCAGTCAGTCCAGGGACACGATGCTTCCTGGCTCATCCTTTGGGTCACCTTCCTGCACACAGCATGGGTGGAGTGGGGACAGCTGGCTGCTCTCCATGAGGAACAGCTCCCAAAACCACTTCCCTACAGCACTAAGCCTGGGAGCAGGGCAGGGCAAGCAGGCAAGTCCTGGCCACCTTCACATTGCATTGCAGGTTGCTGTTCTTGGTGGGATCTCAGCTGTCCATTGCCCTCTTCTGATGATGTCCAGAGGCTGCCAGCACTATCGTGGATACAACAGCGATGAACCAGGTGCATCTGGCCAAAGCAATTACGTAGGACAGAGCTAGCCTAACAGAGCCACAGCTAGAAAAAGGCCTAATTCCATTTCCTAGGTTCTGATAGCTCATGAGTTGCTGGTTAGAAATACAGACACAATGCTTCTCTGGAAAGAGAAGCAGCCTGACAGCCTAGCCCTGCGGCACTCTGCTGAGCTCTTTATTCTTGAGCACCACAGGTACCAAAGAGCCAAGACCATGAGCTAGCTTTTGTCCCTCCTGGGTTCCTGAAGACTGTGATCAAAAGCATTAATTTAGTCAAGTACCAAAGAAAACCCTGTGTTTTCTCTTTATTTCAAACCATCCTTAATTACTGTGTGACATACACATTCCCTGTGTTCACCTCCACCTGCAACAGGCATCTAACATGGTTCAGATCCTGACTGTGCCTCCTGCTCTCCAGTGATCATAAAGGAAGCTTAGGGTGGCAAACTGAGATCTGCAAGTCCAAAGTAAGACTGAAGCACAGTGAGAGAACAGATGCTCTTGTAGGTCATCACGGACAGATAAGAGACTGCCAAAACTGTCTTGGTGACTGAACCAGCTAAGGGAAACAAATGCTGTAAGTCATCTGCAAATGTGGTTGAAAGAGATGGTAATCCAGCAAACACAATCAGCAGTAGACAAGTATTCCTTTTACTAGGAGAAGCATATGTGCTGTATTTCATTACATCACCCAAATTCAAGAAAGAAAGTTTGTGAAATCCTTAAGCACTGGCAGCAGACCATAACTTAAAATGACCCACCTCCCCAAGGCCAAATCTATGTTGGCACTAAATCAGGAAAACTCTAGTGCCTTCAAAAGCCCTCAATTCATCCCCATCTTCTGTATCTCTGAATTTGTTTCTGGTTTCCATCATGAAAGCAATTCAGGCTTATGCTATCTATAGACAACCCAGTCCCATGCTATAAAGTGATTACATGTGTTTCAACTCATTATAGATACTAATAAAACACCCAGGGTCCTTGACATTTAATCTACTGCTGTAATAATGTTGGTAATAATCAAAATTGGGAAACCAATTTCATAGTTTTGGCTCTTGACTGGCTGAGGATAACACTTTATGTTGCCCTGGTAAAGGGCAGGTGAGATCATGCCTTTCATGTTGCTTGAGAAAAATAATAAAGGATTCTGTATAGAAAATAAAAAGAAGGTTCAAATTCTTCTTTCAGACCCATCCCCCTTGTCTGCAGCCATCATTCTTGTTATGTGCCTGCCCCTCTGGCTCATCCCTCAGTATCACAGGGACACCAAAAGCTAAGATCTTCAGGGCAGCTAGGAGTGGGCCTCAGGTAAGAGTGTCAGAGACAATCCTGCTCTTAGAAGTATTTTTAAATAGGAACTAAAGGCGCTTCAGAGAAGATCTAAAATTTAAGAGACCCAGGATATATGCTTCTAGACAGCGGGAGCTCCCTTCCATCAGCCCCACAGCCCTGGTTCACAGCAGCCTTGGGACTTGACAGGGACAGCCTTCTCCAAGACAGTGTAAAGCCAGGTGAGGAACATGCTACGGAAATGATACAAGTGGAAAAGTGAGAAGTTACTTAGCAAATGCCCTGGAAGGACTCCTGCCTGTCTGAGATAGCAATGCAGCTTGTCCTGGCTGCTTGCAAGTTTGCCACCAAGGGGAGAATATGTAATGGAGCAAAAAGGGGTGAAACTTTCTGCAAGGAAGCTTGAATTATTATCTCTGTCTCTCCAACCAAACCAAAAGGATAGTGAATGTAATGGAAAGGCTTTCAGGCTCCCTTTGAACCATGGAAACTGGGAAAACCTGCTGGTGGTATACTGACCCCTCTTCAGAACAAACCAACCTGACCAGATTGCCACAGCAAGGAAGCCCCAGCTCCCTGCCCAGGTGGGAAATGGGTCTGGGTTTTCAGGCCAGGGTCCCACAGCCAGGCACCAGAAGAGTGATGCTGAAAGATCCAAACTGCCTCTGGGGACAGTGGGCAGGCCCTGGGAAAAGGCAGTGTCCGGGAGCCTACCCCAGGGCTGGTGAGCATTGAGCCTTGCCTTCCTGTGCCTGCCTGGCTTCAGACACGAGGATGCAGCATCTCCTCCAAGGAATGGCTTTACTGTGTGCAGAAGACACACATTCTGCTGGCATTAATCTTTCAGTTTTCTCACTGCCAGTCTAGCTTGAAGGAACTATTACACAGTCTATAAACTTTAAAAGAATAAGAAAAGCTTAGCTCCCCATTAAACAGATTGAAACAAAAGCTACCCAGAGCATCTCTTCTGCAGCAGCCACACAGACTAGACACATAACAAGAGTCAGAAATGGAACCAGAGTTGCAACTAAGAAACAAATTTGCAGGAGAAGACACCCCAAAAAGTACAGTTACAGTTCTGGTTTTTGCTAAAGAAAGCAAGCCTGACAAATAAGTCTGACAGAAGAAAAATGCAGAGAATTTTGTTTGTCAGAAATGTATCCTAAATAGCTTGGTTCATACTAGAGAGTCAAAGCAGAGGCATAACAAATCCTGCCCTCAAGAGGGTCAGGATGGTTCTGAGGGTTTCTGTTTCCACTAACAGCCCTGATTTTCAGTGTGAGTGCACCACCCTGCAGGAACAACAACAAAGTTAGAGGTTTAACAATATGAACTTTTCTCAAAGCCCAGCTCTGTGTTGTTATCCAAACCCAGGGAGAGGTAAGCTCAGGTGCAGCAAATGCTGCTCCCATCTCCACTTCCACCCGTCATCATGATGGTTAGATCAGCAAAATACACTAATAACTGGAAAGAATGCTGCCACTTTCTGAACAGAGTAGAAGTGGGGAGAGGTGTGCGTAAGATTTGAGTTGTGAACCAAGCTACTCAGCAGCTACCTTGCTTCTCTGTGAAGAGGGATGTATTTAAACTGCAGATCAGGACGAACGACGGAGAAAAGCAGCACAGCACAGCAGAGCCCCACCGGGAGCTGTGCGAGGGAGCAGCGCAGAGCCCGGGGAGCGCGCAGCGGGCGCGGGAGGGGAGCGCCGTGCGCTCAGGGAGCGGCGGGGGTGCGTGGGCTCCCCCGCTCATCCTGCTCCGGGCGTACACCGCTCGCTCATGTATGATCAAAGGAACGGTTCCGCTCACGCAGGAAAGCCTGGCCCCTTCGGTCAGGCGTGTGAGGCTCTGACAGAGCGCTCGCATGGCCCCTGTGCACCGCCGTCCGTAGGGAAGAGCAAGGCTTTGCTCGGAGCTCCCAATCCGCCTGCAGAAAGCTGCTCCCTAAAATCACAGAGGGGCTACCAGGGTCGCAATATCATTTATAGCCGCGGCTTTCAGAGAAGGGATTATGTCCCAAGAGGAGCTGCAGTGAGTCTCAAAGACCTGCGCGCACTTTTGCAAATGGAAGCGAATCCTTACTGACTCTGACAGGTCAGTCCAGGGCACAAAACATTTTAAAAAGCCAGTGGAAACGCAACCATGTAGTGATGACTGTGCCCTGAGCCTGCACTTTTTGAAGGGAAAAGCTTGGTGTTCCACTGGCCAGAACTGAGCAGGACATTACTTGGTGTCTAGGCTGCTGGTCATTTAGACTTTATTAAAACATACAGAAGAAAGAAAATATCAAATTAGAGGTTTACCAGAAATCAGAATTTCAGCCCACATCTCTGTACTAATAACAAACATGAATCTTTACACTAATGTCAAACATCATTAGGTGAATCACAAATCCTCATGAAATTTTGCAAACAAAGGTGTCAGAAGAGAAAAGCAACGCAAGACGTGATCTGGCAAACCAAGCCTCTCACTAGACCTCTTGTAATGTAAATTTGGCCGCATCTCCAAGGCACAACAAGCAGGACAGTGCTGTCAGCAGCATCAGTCCCTCACGGAGTTCGCCACCGAGGAGCCAGAGCAGAGCCTGCTGCTCAGGTGATGCCACCGCGGCTGGCTGGATTTCTGGGGGACCGTGTGGTAGGAGTGAGGACCCAACATACTGCTTCATCGGTTTGAACCAGTGTTGTGAACAGCCTGTTGTTAAACAAAGTGGAGGTAATTCACATTTTTCTTTTTAGTGTTTTAAATAAAACTTTTAGAAAACTTGACACTTTTTGGATTTCCTCATTCTGTCATTTGATTAACATATTAAACTTTTTATAGAGTCTTGATTAAGTTTGACGACTATGATGTGAATTTCGACCTCTTTTTCAAAACAAAAAGGTTGTGCTGTCAGTCTGACAGCACAAACGTGTATGTGGATGAGAAATTTGTTCAGACAGTGCTGTGAACATCCTGTGAAGAAGGGATAAAGAATGAATCTGAGTTTCCAGTAGGACAGTTTTTGCTTCAGTTTCCCTAGTGCAATGAATGAATGCTTATATATAGCTCTCTCCTGTTCAATCACAGTTGTACTAGACAGTAGTATCTCATTCAAAAACAGGCAAAGGAAAATAAATTTTTCCTCTTAAATTCAGTGGCTGATTTCAATTATTTTAGTAGCTTTATGGATTGAGTCTCTGAAGACCCTTTGTGACAGATGAAAAGGTGTTTGTGTGTGATTCTTCTTTAATCAGTGCTGAAATTTGTTCTTTCTGACAACACCTCCTATTTTTAAAAAGCATGTTTCTGCTGTGCTAAGTCTAAGATAAATTTCAGACTGTTAGTACCCATCCAGGGAGAACAGAATAACTCATTTCATAACAAATCTATTTTTGTTCCTACTTGTGTTTGTAATGGAATAGGAAACAGTGCTCCTGTTTTCTACTGAGAGTACTTCAAGCCATCCTTCATAATGAAGTAGGGGTCTGATTCACTGCTCCTGTTGCTCCAGCTGGAGAGTCAGCCTACACTGGCTGTTAACATGAAGATATGTCTGCATGGATCCATTTTTTACTCAATATCATCACCATAAAACAGAACAAGATGATTGCCAAATAAGCCTGTTTCTGTGTTAATTGGACGGTCACATTAAACCCACAGAGACAGAGCATTTGAAACAAAGATCACAAAAATGCCAGCTTTCTCTACTCACTCATTCCAGCCCAGATGAGCTGTTAATGTGGCTAATTGGCCGGCCTGCAATCCGGTGCAATCCTGATAGGGAAGATGGAAAGGGCATATCGGTGGTGCTTATGAAAAAAAAAATACCATTCCTCACATTTCAGCTAATCTATAGCTCTACATTTCAATTATCTATTCCAGTAATAGGATGATTGCTTGCATTCAGTCATGAACCAGAAACCAGGAACTTAATGTTCTCATCTGCCAGGCAGTTTTTCTGACTTTTAGACCAATTGACAGCAGCTATAAAAGCTTTATAAAATACGGCATGATTTAATAGATGCAGCTTTCATCTTCCTCAACATTGTTCAAAATAGCTTTAGTTAAATATAATTTTCCAAATAGGAGGATGTCAAACTTTATCAGCAAGGGTCCACTACTAAAGAAGCTTTTTTGTGAATATCTAGAATTTGACATTTGTTCTTTAGTTTTCTAATAAATCAAGTGTGCTAAAAATGCCTGTATTTTTCACAGTTCAATCAGAAATAGATTTAACTGAATGATACATCATAAATGAAAAACATCATAAATGAACCTTCCAGCACTGCAGTTAGGAACTCAACAAAATAAAATCATCTATTAAATTTATATAATTTTCATAGTGTACCTGAAAGCATGCTGGAATTTCAGAAGATTAATAAATTGCTGGGGGGGTTGGAGTTTTTTTTAAAGGGCAGTGTTGAGAATAAAGGCACAGTGATCCTCTAGATCTCATTTTTGCTTTTGTAAATGCATTTAAGGTGTAGCAACTCTTTTGAAAATTCCTGTTTTCATCTTAGATGCCGAAACTCCTTTAGCATTCAGGCTTTTACAATTGGATGCTCGCCAGAACTTCAGTGAGACTTTTAACTACAGAAATTTTTGAAATTAAAGTTAAAAATAAAACACTCTGAAGACACTTGAGACTTTTCCTGGATAGTTAGGTGGTTTTTTTGGTTTTGCGTGCGTGTGTGTGTGTGTGTGTGTGTGTGATTTTTGTGTAACTCTAATAACCAAAGAGCTGCAAGACAATGTCATGAATTAGTGTAAATTGTTATCCAATTATCTTCAACTTATCTCACACTAATTTTTTTCACCTGTTATTTGAATTCATGCTACCTTTACATACAATATGACTTTCTCTTGCTTTACCACACTTTCCATAACTAACTTTTCCACAAGCTACAGGCTCTCTGATGATTTGTGACAGGGCTGCCACTTCATAATGTGACTGCACATATTATGTTGCATGATGCTAGAACTGCAGAATAGCTTTATTTCCCAATCAAGAGAAGCTCCTTAAAAATCCAAAGTCCAGACAAGTGTCACATTTGCAGGCATATATTTTATTAGATTAACTGAAAAACTGGACAAGCTCTTGACTTCCCAAAGCTAAATACAAGTTCAGATAACTATTCAAAGCTTAACTGCATGTATACAAGTTGGAATAATTAAAAGCTGGTAGCTGGCATGTTTGTGGCAGAGACAGAGAGGGTGAGAGATGATCAGCTAGCTATCTCCTGGGGAACAGCTAGGAAAACAATTTATAACCTATAAAGAGAGGTTACAAAACCAACCACAAAACCAATACCTGGGTTATAACCGCCTTTTTCTCGTTACTACTATACATTTTCTTCTCTACACCTGTCTTTCAAAATTACTTGTAGTTTTGCCGTGGCAAGCAGGGCTGAGAGATCAGAGATGAAGTGGCTGCTTTGCAAGGAGCGTGTCCATGGGCTGTGGGGTTTTCCCCCGTATCAAACGTGGTGGCTGCAGGTTCCAACCGGGGCCCTCATGATGGCTGAGTTTCCTCAGCTGAGCACAGTCCCACGTGCTGGGCTGTGCCAGTCTGAGGTCTGGGAGAGGTGGGATGCTTCCTGCCACGGCCGTGGCAATGCTGTGAAGCCCCGGTGCAGGCACAGCCTCGTGACAGCCAGCGCAGTGCAGACCACGGGGAGATACAGGCTTTGCTGAAAGGGAGTGCGGCTGTTTTGCTGTCCGTTTGACAGCTGAATGTGCAAGCCAGGAAAGGTCAACCTTAAACTAAGCACCAAGCACAAACAGTTCATTGCTGGCATTAACCTTCCTCTCTTGTCACTTGCCCCTATCTGAAGGGGCACACAGCAGAAATAAAACACCAGGCAGCACAGATTCAGCGGCAGAGAGAGGCTGATGAAATCTAATTTCTTTGATTTTGGAAGCCTTCCTAATGGGCAAGGTGCAAAAAACCTCCATCACATGGTGATGGGTAGAAATGAGAGATCTCAAAGGATCTACTCTTTTGGCCATTTCTGTTATCAGATTCCCATGGCTCATTTCTATTTCAAAGTGGATTTTCTGAGAACTGGAGCAGGCCAGGGACTTCGTCAGAAGCCAAACAGAACTAGGTGAATGAGCAGTGGCAGTAATGATTTTTCAGCTGTGACAAATTACTTCAAGCAGAGATAAAAGCAAGAAAATTGGAAGAAATGCTTTGATGCGTAGTAAGAGCATACAAATTGTAAGCACCCTTTTGGACATCCCACTGGAAAACTCTGTGTGACAGCAGGTAAAAAAAAGGTTGGAAGAAAAACTAGTCTGGCTCTCAGCCTGAGACCTGAGAGTGGCTGGAAGATTGGTAAAACGTCAAGACAAAGAGCACTGATATATTATTTTACAGCCTTAAATGTACTGGCATGGCTATGGCTACAAGCCTGTGCCACTCCATGGCCTTTAAAAATGTATGTCCATTACTCTTCAGTCTCACCCACCCACTGTGTCTACTGGTTATTATAGTCCTTTATTTGATTTCAGTTCACTTGAAAGATCTCAAAAGCTCTTATCAGGTTTGAAGTCTGACTGGGTTTTACTCTGGGTGAAACATCAGGAGCCTTTTTTGGTAAGTCTTGTAGTTGCTTTAGAATGGAATGTTTGTTTTCAGACTATATTTGAAGGCTAGAACTTACATTTCTTTTGAATTCAAGATCCTTCTGATCTGTTGAGCACCTTAAATCCTTCCAGGGAGACTAAGTACCTGCACAAAGCATGCAGGTTGGCACTACACTAGAAACAGAGCCACACACTCCACAAGTTAAGGGAAAGAGTAAGCCCATGTGGCTGAATGGAAAGGACAGTTCAAATTAAAAGGACTAGGATGTTTCAGGTGGAAGAAAGTGACACCACAGGCTCAGGAAATACCTGGGCAAGAAATGCCTTTTTTTTTTTAATTATTCTACTCTTTTCCACATATACCACATCTACTGCCTGCTTGTATTGAACCATTGCCTTTTAATCTCAGCCCATTTGAAATCTTTGAGGCAGTAAGTTCAGCAAGAAGAACCAGCAACTGTTTCCAACTCTGACTTTAGGTATCCTACATATTGCTTTCTTACTCTGTGATCCTATTTCTCAGTCATAGCAATTCTCACTTAGAGGAAATATTCACCCATTCATGTTTCTTAGTTTGGGAAGACTTTGCAAGATCAGCAACCGTTGTGAAGCCATATATCCGGAAGTTTAGGAAATGTGAGAAGAGGCAGCTCCTCAAGTAGTGCCACAGTTGGTGTTCATGGAAGCACTACAGGAGATAGTGACAAGTCAAGGCATCCGTCATCTCAGATCACCCATTTGGCAGGGCTTAGACAGCTTGAAGGCCTCTAAGAACATCTCTTGGATGTTTCTGACCAGACCTTTCCTGTGAAGAGGTGACTGGAAGCCTAGAAGCCCTAGGATCATAGGCACAAGTTTCACAGTCCCCCACCAGCAGCAATACTTTCATCGCCAAGCTCAGAGACTGGCATGAACTGAGAAGAGCCAGTGCTGTGCAGGGGTGTGTAACTCAGGGCAGAGCACCTGGAGAGCAGACACCAGCAGAGGCAGGTGCCAGGCAGAGCCCATCCCCAAGCCCTCTCTGGAAAAATGACAAGTGCATGCTGAGTGGGGACACAGAGCAGCTCTTACAGCTGGGACTGGAAACCAGAGAGCAGCTACAGCAAGTGAAGGCAAAGCAGGATTTTTGCTCTGCATCCCCAAGCAGTGACTGCCAGCAACAGAGGAAAACAGTTACATACATGACAACAGGGAACACTGAAGTGCTGGATACGTTAATGGCCTCGAGATGCCAACTGGAACTGTAGTGCAGAGCTGAAGTACTGACTTCTGTGTAACAGGGAAAAGATGTGGGAAATGCTTTTAATCAGAGGACAAAGTGGAAAACAAGACTGCTTCATTCAGAGGCTGGATAGGGGCTGAATAATCTGCCCCTGAATGGATGACCCAGAACTCACCCATGACACACCAACAGAGAATGACCACACAAAGGATACCTGCACAGTGAATATCCTTATGATGATATAGAGATGAAAAAGGGTTAATTATTTAAGAGATTCGTGGCAGAGGTGCTCTGGTCCCCAGGGTACCATGCACACACTGAAGCAAATATCTCATGGTGAAGCAATTCCCAGCATTTGAAAGAAGATTAATGAAAGCCATCAGACACCAGGCTGCACCAAGGGTGCCCAGGAAGGTTGCAAACAGGCAGCGGGACTGACTCAGAACTCCTCCTCACAAGCAAAGCTACACTGACTCCCGAAACCTTCAGCCTGAAGCAAAGGGAGCACTTAGTCATCAAAGTCAGATACAAACCAAAGGAGTGATGAACCTGGAGCCACAGGCACAGCAAAGTAGGGGATAAAAGCTTCAGAGCTTTAGTAGGAAACAAACACCAGTAAGAACTGCTGTGGAAACAAAACAAAAATCAGTCTGTGGCTTGTACACCAGTCCTTCTGTTTGGGCTGAAAAATTGAGTGAGATGTTGAAGACATCTGTATAGGGGAGGAGGAGCTCTCAGAGCAGTAGAGCTGACAGATCAGACACCACATGCTTCTTATCCAGAGGGAAATGGATGAATTTAAGGAAGGCAGTATGACTGGAGGGGGAGAGTGCTTTGGGAGGAAGAGTGAAAAAGTGTGCACATGGTATGATGTTTCATTGGAAATAGCAAAAATCAAACAAGCTGTAGAGATCCATGTCCACACAAGTGTTACAGGATAGATTTTTTTATTTGAAAAAAATTATGAGTCCATTAAATAGCAAATAAACCATGTAGTAATGGACTGAGTCACACCTGCCCACCTCTAGCTATGAGGAGGTGTGCCAGGAGGCAGAAGAACAACATCTGTGCTGCATCCCATCAGGCCCTGGAGAAATAATGCTGAAGGCTTCCAGGAGACTGTCTGCTACAATCGGAGCAGGCCTTGGAATCCCTATATCCATTCATCCCACATCCTTCCTTAAGGTACATTTATGAACACCATCAGCATCTTCCTCTATAGCCCAGAGCAAATCACCATGCCAGTCCTCTTCAGCCCAGCATGCCACCAGACCATTCCAGTGTAGAGAATTCCAAGTCATTGGAAGTGCACAAGTCTTTTGGCCCAGTCGGCGGGGCAGTTCATAGAAGACTTCACTTGCAAAGTTTCCGTACTGATTTTCTTTCTTCATCTTCCTGCATTACCAGCTCTGGATTGTGGGGTTGTGAGAAAAAAAAAAAGACCCTTGCGACTCACACATCCCAATTTTCTCCATCTGTTTGGTCCTTAAAAGGCACATGTGCAAGTCCATATTCACATCTGCCCACCTCGAGATGGCTCTTTATGCCCATAAACCTTTCCTCTGGAAGCATCTGTCTGTCCAAATGCTATCTTGACTGCCCTGCCTCTTCCCCTCAGGGCCAAATGCGATCTATTACCATTAAAAGAAAGCTAAATACAGTTAATTAAGAGATCCAGGTGTCCCTTTACCCCCAGCTGGAAACTCTTAATATTAATCACTTTTTGATTTATTTGAATTGACCTCCATGGTGAAATATTAATGAGATATGTGTTTATTCTTCTGCCATGGTCAAACACTGAGAACACAAAAGCCAAGGCCAAGCAAAGAGAAACGTATTTCAATATTGACTTTGGAGGTGACAGAAAATTATCAGTGAAGAGTTCTCTTCCAATTAATGTTATCACTGCTATTGCAAACAGTGAATGACAGCAATGTTTTCACATACTGTAAAGCCTGGGCCTAATTGACACTCATGATCAACTCTAAACTTCTATTCCTTGTAAATGATTTGAATAAATGTGACAACAAAAATCACTAGACCTTCACTAGGTAATGAAACTCTGAGTGATGAGCAGTCCATGATACTGCTTGTCACACCGCCTTGATTGCTTTCTGGATAGATTCAAAATATTAGTAGTAGCAAAAAAAGTGGTGGGTGTCATACTTAAATTGTGGCAAAGCATTTTATAGGATGTAAATATTGTGTTCCAAATTCCCTTTGATTCGGATATGAACATTCCCACAGCAGTCACAAAGTGACTGAGAGGACACAAATAACAAAGGGAGAGGAAAAGTCGGCCAAGGAAAAGTGTTGGGAACTGAAGGGAGGCAAGTTAGACTCTGGGTTATGCATGACCCCACTGCAGAATGCAGCACATATTTTCTGTTCTTGCCATGGGACAGGAGGAGGTGAAGGAAGTGTCTCTCTCACTGTCTTAATCTGCCAGGAGCTAAAGGCTCCCAGGGACTGACTCACGAGGGAGAGGAGAGGAGAAGAGAAACTCCTGGCCTTAAGCTAAGTTTAAAAAGAAAATAAGGCTAATTAAAACATTTTTGGCACAAAGTCTTAAATTATCCTGTGGAATTCTGAGGTCTAAAAATACAAGCCACTTACTGTGCGAATATATTCATTTCTGTGGTGGAGCACAGTGACTGAGCTGCTTTCCTGCAACAGCCAGAGCCGTCAGTGTGCTGGCAAACAGAGGAACTGCTACTATGAAGCACGAAACTGTGAATTACATAAAAATGAAGAATTATGAAATTCTATTACTTTACCTGCAGTGATAAGATATGAAAATACAGTGAACATTCGTGTGACTGAAATACAGCAGCTCATGAGAGAGCCAACTTCAGTCTGAGAAATGGTAATACATTCCTCAGGACACAATGATCTTGGAAAAAGAAATCAGGAGCTGAAAGAGGCTTGTGAATTTGCAGGCTATCTCACAGGGAAATGAAGGCCATTATCCTGAAAATATTCATGAACTTGCTGAGCTTTACATATGAGAATCATCCTGTATTAATCTTTTCTATAAACTTATTTAGCAGAGTGATACATTTTCAGCCAGGAGCATGTTGAACTATCCATTTTAAATACATGGTCTGATGAATTTAATCTTCCTTTCGTGAAACAGCCAGAAATGGATCTTGATTTGTCAGAGAAATTGTTGTCCTGAAGAGTAAGCAAAAAATTTAGAAGAGTTTTCCAGCTAATGGCCTATTCCCGAGTCACTTGCTTCAGGAACCTCTTCTTTGTGGATTGTTACTGATTACATGCGTCTGAATAGTACCAGTTCCATTCCCTGAAGGGTAACTGAAAGGCTTGGGGCGAGAAAGCCCGGAGCAGTGAGTGCTCTTGCTCACTGAGCAGCACTGGTAGGAAAAACTCCTGCTGGCGGAAAAAGAAGCAGCAGCCAGATGAGGCAGTCCCAGAGACTGAGGTAACAGCCACTGCATTGCCAGGCTAAAACTGCTGCAGGAGCCTGCAGTGCAGAGGGATGGGGACAGAGCAAAGGACACCATCGGATGTCCCTGCAGCAGCCGGGGCGCGGTGTCCCACACACCCTGCTCTGCTCTGGCACAGCGGAGCTGCCTGTTTAGGAGCTGTGCTTCCACGCTGCTTTTTGGGGAAGTTTGCTAATAGATTTCAAATGGAAACATGATTGCGTCCTTCATAAGCAATTCCCTTGTGCTCCCTCAGCGGCAGTGCCAGTGGGCGGCTTTATAGCCAAATCGTAGGAGAAACGGGGAGTGGTAACAGAGAAAATAAGTGATTGTGGCAGAGGCCAATCACGCTCCCACCTCTTCCCAAGTGATGTTCTTTGAGCAAGGCTCTCTCTCTGTATCCCATTTCATCAGACGAGTCTGCCTCTCTCCACTGTTGATCACTACTATGTGAGTGAGGACAAGCTGCTTCCTTTCCATGTTCCAGAAGCTCTCTGGACCGTGAGCATTTTAGTCCCAACTTCTTGAGAAACTGAGTAAGAAAAACAATACCATGACCATAAACCCCTGAATAAATCACTTGAATGTCCCAAGAATTACTTCATTTTCACAAGAAAACAATTGTTCTATTGAGAAAACCATCTTGGTGAGCCAACTTGATGCTGAATCGAAATAATATAAATATGACAAGTTTTATATAATTTATATAAAGCACATGAGTTGAAGTCCCTCAACCAATTGAATGTCTAATGTGTATTTCTATTTCACTAACAAATTAGTCTGTTGTCTAGGAGAATCAATAAGTAATTTGAGAGCAGAAAGCTCATTACACTCATTAAACTTGGTATGATTTGTGACCAGGAACAAGGCTTCCATTTATCAGAAGCCAGCTGCTGGAGAGCCAAAGCACTTCAGAAATATTAGTCAAAATGTCCCAGACACTTAACAACTTCTTAGAGAGCAAAAAAGGAAAAGTTTTTTAATGCAAGACTTTGAGAGGCTCTCCCCTGTATGAACCTCTAGTTAAAGAGCATGTGGCAGAGTTCCAGGCATTTATGTGCCAAATTTTAGCCCTGGATGCACTAACTCAGAACCAATCTGATGCTTTCTAACGGCTAAGAAACATCTACATTTTTCACTGAACTAAGATCAGCTGTTCCACAAGCATCCACACTTGGATAGAAGTAAGCATGGATTTATGGCTTCTTATCATTCATGACTTCATCAGGATGCATAAGGATCCACATCACCTGCACAGACTGGGGCTCACTAAATCATTTGTGTTGGAACAAGATTTAGGTAAATCTTGGAATTATTTGAATTGATTTATGTATCCTTAAATACTCCTTGCTCATCAGCAAGGCCAGGCAGGTCTGTGAATATTATGACTATATTATCTTTATTTTAAGTCAGCGAAGATTTATTTCTGCCTTTAGAAATATTGTGCCTCCTTATTCTCCATTCTTTTTCTTTAGGAAAGCAATGGACACTCATTGAATAGTAACTGTTTAAATAAATTGTATAACTCCCACAAGACCAAAACACTGCGGGACCTAGGAGCAGAGAAATGAGATGTGATCCCTACAGGTACTTATTTCCTGTTATGACTTGGTTACAGGCCGTATGATTGATTTCTCTGCTGCTTCTGCACTCATGCACAACGCTCTCTCCCTCTGCAGTTCTGATAAGCCATTCCTAAGGTGCAGAAGTCTTCCTGTGGTTCTGTTTGCCCTTTTTCTTTTCTCTGTAAGGCTCATTCTTTTTGTAGTGCATGATAAAGATGAGCTTTCCTCCTTCAGAAGTGATTAAACTCTTCAATCACTCTCTACAGTGTAACAGGTCCTAAGGCAAAAAGTTTGTTTATGAGAGCACTGTGTAATGTGTTTCCTCATCTTTGCTTTCCCTCATCATGCAAAGTCCTGAGTCTCTCATCCTGATTAACACAGCTGTGAGCAAATTGCCATCTGCAGCAATTGTGTCTGTCCATAATGCACAGTCAGAGGACAAAAGCTGACTCAAAAAACCCCTGCAAGTTTGCTCTGCTCGCTGCCTGCTTGTATACCAAATATTATCCTAAGTGCAAGTGAGAACTGAGGGGAGAGTCCATATCATCTGAATAATATTCCCAGCATTCCTGCCAGGTGTGTGATGTGATCTCCCCAGCTGCACTCCTCCCTCTCCCCAGGGCGTCAAAGCAGAGCTGCCAGGGGTTTGCATCAGCAGGACCCTGTAGAACCCCAAAAGGGAATGAGAAGGCTGCTCTGGCTAAGGACATCTTGCATTTGAGAAATATTTTGCTGTGAGAAGTCCTCAGGATTTGTCCATCTTCACCTGTGAGGTCAAATGGGTCAACAACTGAGTTAGCAAGATGGAGAGAGAAAGTGGGCTCACACCCAAGGTCCATCAAGAGGGCTCACGGGGGGCTCAAGGGGGTGCAGGGGGCTCAAGGGTTTCAAATGGCCTCACCCATCACTCTGCTGAACACAAGATTCTCTCAAGCCCCAGCAATGTCTGGGTAACAGGAGGGTATTCCACCCTAAAACTTACATGATTTGATCTATGCTTCACCTTCAAATATAACATTCAAAGTTTACAGGATGAAAAGTGTGAGCTTAAAACAACAGGGAGAAAATTGCCGCTATGAGACCAAAACACTCCTAAAACTTGCACCTTCCAACACCTGGAACATTTTTCCCTGAGACTGGTTTTTTCTGGTTTAGCTGGGATTTGTGAGATAGAAATCACCTGCTGCTGCTGTATTTCAGCAAAGACAGCAATAAGGCATCCAAAGTACTCCTGGACTGTTAATAAATACATTGTGATTCTAAAAAGAAATATCCCTCTATGTTTTTTGGAAGATTACCACGGTGATTCAGCGGAAACAAAAAAGTCAGAATAAGTGCAGTTATTCATTAGCAGATAATGAGGAAAATCTTCCTTGCCAGTACAAACTGAAAAGCCCAGTGTAAAGAATGAGACTGGGTGGGCTGGAGCAGTTAGATGAGGCAGCTTTTGATGGAAGATCAAACTCTAGAGAGTAGATCATTTCAAGATGTTTCTCCATCTCAGCGGTGTCTGCTTGCAACCTTGCTGCACAGTCGTGGACATTTTGCAGTGACCACCCACAGGACTGAAACAGCTGAACCTTTGCACAGCTTAAGAGGCAAACCCAGCACTGAGAGTAGTGCTGGATCCAGCTCTCCCCATTGCATTTCATGCTTATTTTATGGTACGTTGCAGAAAATTCCCGAAGGGTTCTGTTTTCAAATAGGTAGGATTTGTTGCAATGTATTACCTTGCTACCATGTATTAGGGTGATTTTGATCGAAGAAGACCTGACTCGTAACTTAACACTACAGGAATGGGCTGGAGTTTACTGGAACCAAACAATATCAATAAACAGCAACAGTCATATTAAGGCTCTGTGGTTTGGCTCATTTAGCATGCTGGCTTTATTAAATCTGGTGTAGTCGACATTGTGCATCATGCAAGGGCTATTTGGTAGAATTTGTCAGGTTTTAAAGAAATGCTTTTAAAAAATCCCAAGAATAAGATTAGAACTATTTCCTACACAAACAGTGAAGATTTTTTCACTAAAGAACCTCCTCTTCAGATCTCTAGCAAGCTGCAGAAATCCAAATGCTGCTTGCAGACTTACTAGGTTTAATTGTGTTTTTAACACATTCCTACCCTGACAGAAAAGCTCAGTTTTCCCACTCTGAGATAAAATTATTGCTTTCAATTTTGACTGAAGAGATGTCTCCCTCTCAGTAAAAATCCTAGTTTTCAGAGTGAGATGGAGCCAAAACATCAAGGGAAAGCTGTAGCACAGAGCACTTCTCGCATCACAGGAACACTTCAGCAGCCAAAGCAAAAGGGGAAGAGCTGGTCAAGGAGGGAGAGGATATTTCTCCACATTTCCACAAAATAAGCAGTTTTACTAAAGGGTGGATTCACTAGTCACGGTACATCACTAAATTTTGATTTGCCCAGGCAGATACCTGTATGCAATCAGGTTTTCCATTTACAAAGCAGTAAAATATTACTGCAGAGATGAGGTGGGCTTCACACTAAAATGGTAACAGATCTTGGAGAACCTCCAGATGTGAATGACAAGTGTAAAATGAGGTTTTAGTCCAGGTTTATAAAGAGGGCACTGCAAAAGGCACCTGGCTGACACTGAGGATGTGCAGAGCAGAAGCACAACCATATGGAGTGGGTTGTTTCAGAGACGTACCAAAGAAAGAAGACAAGAAAGCAAACACTTCCTCAGAGCCACATTAAAGCAGCCAGTGTGCAGGATGTGTCATTCCTCTTTCTCAACAGTCTCCTAGTAAGGCCCGCCAGAGCTGCTTGCCTCGCCTGTAGTTGTAGATTTGAATCTGGGGTTATGCTAAACAATTTCATTATCTCATCACTTTTACGTTTTTCTCAATTACTTTGGTATTTTTTTTTAAATATCTCTCTACACACAGGTGAAAAATTAAGCCAGGACAGTACTGGAATTTTGCAGAGCAGCTATTTATGTGCCTTGGCCGTGCCCCCATCTCCATAGTCAGGGTGACCTGGCCTGATGGACCTGACCAGGAGAGCCCCGAAGCACAGGGGACAGGGAGAACTGCAGAGCCTGAGCAGCATGTTACTAGGAGAGAGATTGTCACCATGTCAGAGGGCTGGTGACACTCGTGTTTCTGGCCAAGGTAGTGGGATTCCCAGCCCCATGGCTGGGAACACTGATGCAAAAGTAGCAGAAGGTTTGGTGAAGAAGTAAGCAGAGCACTAGGGAAGGGATGGTCAGGCTTGCTACAGACTGGGGAACAGTCCCACGGAGAGCAGGGCAGGAGCAGCGTTCTGCGGGGGTTACAGCCAGGGAGAGCAGTCACAGATGGACAGACATTCCGACTGACAGGGATCTCAGGAGATCTCTACTTGTGAGGCTTCAGAAGGGATTTGTACCATGGGGAAACCTAGCGTGTTGTCACAGTATCACATAAAAAGCTGAGATGGGAATAAACCAGCTGGCTAGATGCCTGTGGAGTGGGTAGCCTGGAAACAACATTGGCTCAGGGACTAGGCGAGAATGAACTGACCAGTTCTGCTGACATCCAGTCTCACAGCCTATGCACAGGGTATCCTTCTATATAAGCATAATGAAAATTCTTCTGTGGAGAAAATATGCCCATAAACTTATTTTGATCTAAAGTTAATGTACTTGTGAAAAATTGCTGTCTGGGGTCCTGGTTTAAGTGCTATCAGCATACTGTGAGCAAACACTGAGAAAGTTATTATGTTGTGATCTCAGAGAAGAGAAAATACATAAGAAATATGCTTTAGTGATATGCCTTACAAACAGGCAATGAGAAATATCTCATGTAGGTTTTCTGGAATATCTGCTAAACCAGTCACCAATGACTAAGAGTCCACAGACCACTTGTTATACTTAATGTTAATATCTCTAAAGCACCCTCAAAGCAGGTAAACAACAAGAGGTTACATCACTTGTCATTTTTCCCTGACTGCACAATAGATACTACAGTTGCTTTGGTAAATGAACTGAGAATTTCCCTAGAACTTCCTCAAGCGTGTTTGTGCTCTCCATTCATTTTTAAGAGCCTCTTGCAGCATCCCTCATGCCCCTGTGAAAGCAGTCCATCCCCTCCAAATGGGACTCACAGAAGCCCCTTAGAGAAGCTGGGCTGAGACAGCAAGGTCAGGTTACCAGGAGCAAAAGCTTAGAGCCAGTCTAAGCTGGTAACTACATTATCACATCTTGCAGTTGTTTCAGTGGAGCCATCAAAGTGAGATGGAGATCCTCTGAAGAAAAGAATATGCATTGGCAGTAAGAGGAGGGTTAAAAAAAAACAAAACAAGAGACAAAAAGAAGAAAAAAGAAAAAAGGGAAGATGGTGTGCAGGATTGATTTTGACTGAGGTCTTGGGAGAAGGTACAAGAGCTGCTCTCCAATGTGAAGTTTTGCTTTGGAATTCACTAGTGTATCTTGAACATTTTCTTTAAAAACTTGAGCCTCCAACAACTGGTGTGATAGCTTTGGGCATTTGTTTGCCTTTCAGCACACAAAGCCCTTTTATTCTGATACCTGATCATTAGCTGCTGTTATGCCTTTTCTCCCCTTTATTTGACTGTGCATGAACTTATTTATAATTAATCCTATTTCCACTGTCATTACTGGACTTTTTTTGCTTATATAAGTCTATAAGTTTTGCCCAACAAAAAGATTTGAAATGTGGCTCTGGTTAGTATATATCTATTCTCTCAAGGCAGAAAAGATCTAAAACTCTTATGTAGAACAGCTGTGTGTGTTAGATTCCTTGGTTTGGACAATGCTTTGAACAAACTCAATTTACCTTTCATTTCATAGGCTTGCTCATGCCTGAAAAAGAAATAACTTGATAAATTATTTGCAGTCTCTGCCAGCTTAAGCAACATCTGAAATGCTTTGTTGATGAGTGGAAGTTTTCAGATTATTTTTGGTGCCATGACATAGTGCTGTACATAACCCAGACTGGAAAATAACTGACAGCCTCTGGCATCTTGGAGATAAGCAGTATCAGCTGCCACAGGGTACTGGACTGTGTCACATGAGTAAAACAGACTCTGGCAGTAGCTTTGGGGGAGAAAACCTGATTTTTTTCTAATAATCATGTTGTTAACACATTTTTATTTTCTTTTGATGCAGCTTTTCAATGGTTATTTGCTTCTTTTTTACTACTGGTCTTGTCCTTTGGCATGCTGGGCATCATTATCCAGTCTATTTGGAAGCACGACTGAAAAGTAAGGTGGCCAGAAACAAAAGGGTGTTCCAATGCATGTAGTGATTTTGTGGGTCTAGTGTCTCTCCCCTCCCTCCATCACCTTGGAAAGAGGAGGAGATATCGCCCCCCGCAGCTGCGGGGAGAACCCCACGCACTGTGTCAGCCCAGGGCCACTGTGCAAGAGCTGAGCAAACCTCAGGAGGGCAATTTCCCACCATGGATGCATGGAGCCATTGTAGCATTTACCTTCACCCAGCACCAGCCTGCAAGTGCCAGCAAAGTGCTGCTGCCAGGGCAGGTCCAGGTCACCAGCCAGAGCGGAAAACACAGAGAGCCACCTGAAACTGCCAGGGATGTTCTGTGTCCTGAGCTGCCTTTGATGCTCTGAGCTATTTACCAAGTAGCTGCAGCTGGAGCCCACTGTCGGGCTAACAAAATGTGCCTGGAAAACTGGAAGCAAATCAAGAACACTTTTTGGAGCAGACTGTGTCCGCTGTGTTGCTGGTAATAATGACACATCAGATGAGATGTCTTAACACAGGAGGGAAATTAGAATGGGCTAGAATGGACCCTCCTAGGTTATTTTCTCATCCTACTCTCCTTTAGTACAGCCACATCTAAGCACTGTTGCTGTGTACTTGGCGCAGGGGAAGCCTCTGGCTACTTTAAGTCACAAAAGAATTATAGACACAGTGTGCATGTAAGTCTGTCAGATGGTAATAGCAATCACAGGCATCCACTGGTTTCACAGCATTAATTTAGGGGTAGAAAATCAGTTGCAATAAAACCTTTCTGGAGGCGTCAGCTGTGTATGATAGACACACACACACACATATATATGTATATGTATGTGCGTGTGTGTATATATCTATCTTTGAAAGGAGACCACAGGACTATCTCATTATAATTTTTTTTTTTTTCAAATCTGAGACTAAAACAAGCAGAAAAACATGTCCAATGGATAAATATCTATCTTTATACTACATAAATATGCAAAAGTCCTATCAGAACAAAGTTTCATGTGTTGAAGTTCATTTGACAAATGCTCTTGGTCCCTAAGAAAGAAGTCATTCAGATGTTATTCAAAGAGTATAATAATTTGAATGTTCACACTCTTAAAAGCTCTTTTTCACATACCTTTTTATGTTGAGGGCATTCTCACAGCGAGCAGTGTGGGAGTTCCCTCCCGAGGATGCCCCTTTTTAGATGCTTTGAGCCCACAAGAGGCAGCACAGCACAATGCAGGTGGCCCAGGGTAGCATCTTACCCGTGAGGCAGCCACAAGCTTGCTGCACACATCTTAAAGGCCTCAAGCTGTAGAGGTGTAGCCTGTGGGTGCATTTCACAGGCATTTACATGCCAAACACGTCCAGCCCAGAGCTCAGTGACAACATGGGCCTGGTCAGAGAATGAGATTTGGCACAGAGCTGCAGACACCTTCCCATAACTACGTGTCACCTTCCAGGAAGATCTGGGAAGAACCTGTCCTTTATTCATGCAAACTGAAATTTTTCCCCACTCCATCTTTTTAGGTCTCAGGGAAAACATACTTGTGTTGTTCCCTACCTTGAGGTTTTTTTGTACTTTAAGCTCATTTTTAAACCCAAAGGAAACTAAAAGTTGAGCATATTCACAAGGGCTTCCTTGAATAATAATATACCTGGGGAACTCTTTCAGATTTTTTTGAGGACAGGAAGGTTGTCTGTCATGGCATCCTGAAAACAACTAGATCACATCAGTAGCAGCACCGTGAAGGGGCTGTAAAGACTGAGATGACTCTGGTTTGAGCTAATATTATTACTCTGACACAGTACATGTAATTGTCTCTGAGGGGATGTTTTAATTAAAAGGGGAAAAAAATGAGTTTCTTTTCAACTACAGCTTCCTTCTACCTCTCATCAAATAAAATGTAGATGATGCAGGATAATTATTCTCATTAGTCTGAGTGGTTTGTGCTCAAAGTATTTGTGATAATATCCTGCTTTACTCTTTGTCGTTTTATTACCCATGGGATACTGCAGAATATCAGCCAATGCTGAACTGGATCAGTGCAGGCAGCCTTGGGGACTCATATCTTAATATATGCTTTGACATCTTATCAATCTTTAAACTTAACATACTGATTTATGTGCCAGTATTGTGACAAGCTCCCTATGGTAACTGAACTGTGTGTTATTTGGATGTACGAGGTCAGCA
Organism: Ptilonorhynchus violaceus; assembly: GCA_013397565.1. Classification (NCBI taxonomy): domain Eukaryota; kingdom Metazoa; phylum Chordata; class Aves; order Passeriformes; family Ptilonorhynchidae; genus Ptilonorhynchus; species Ptilonorhynchus violaceus. The sequence continues at coordinate 139,046 of VZRJ01011662.1, forward strand.
GCCGCTTCTGCAGATCAGTTTTTTCTGGTCTGTGCCAGAAGCTGATAGGAGGCAAATCTGTGCTTCCCTGGAAAATAAGCTTCAGATTTTCTTTAGGAAATAAAAAAAAAGCATTGTACACAAAAGAGGAAAATAGTGTGTATAGTGGAGAATGGGATAAGGAAATGAAAATGAAGGCAGAGTTCCATGGTCCTGAATCTTCAGAATAATCACATTTCATCCTTCAAGAATATCCTTCCAGATAAAAGCACAAGATGAATATCACCAGCTTTCCAGACCAGGAGTTCTGGAGGGAAAATAATGAGACAGAAAGTATTTTACATTTATGTGAAAGAGTTCTGGCAAATAACACTTGAGATTTCATAGTATCACCAAGTAAAAGAAACAGGTGATGAAGTGGGCAGTGAAGAAAGGTACATTTCTTTTTTTCTATCCTCAGTGTTTGGAGTTGCAAATCCATTTGCCAAATCTACTGTTTTATTTCTTCCTTGCATCGGTATAGTCACTTCTTGAAAAGAAAGGTATTTTACAAAATTTTCTACCCTTTTTAATGTAAGATTTTTTTTTTATTTCAGAATTGTTCAGATATGGCTAACTGGTTTCAAGTCCATTTTTCTTCTACTTTAGCTGGTGTATTCTGATACTCCAGGCTTTTCCGTTGAAGTTGCAGATGAGGAATTACAGTAAAATCATTGAAGCATCTTGTTAATTGCTGTCTGGTGGCTGATCGGGGGTTATGACTTGGCAACTTTTATTGGAAAGTACTTTGTCACTATCTGACAAGATAAATTAATTAGTGTAAAACTCCACCATGCATTCATTAATGTCGTTATACCTCAGACCTTTGACATAACTGGTGCTACATAATTTACGCAATTGGCAAGGAGCACAATGAGACCTGTGTTTATTTCCATGCAGCATTCACTCTTTAAACACACGTGCCTTTTAGAAAAGAGATTAATATTAAGTGACTCCTTAATATTGTTAAAGTGATGTATCCCCAATTGCTCAAATACTCAGGGTGTTTATACGCCTTTTTGGTCTGTCTGCAGAAACACAGTTTAAAGATTAGTGTGCAAAAAGATTTTCTTTCTGATGCTTTAAAGATCTTTCAGGTGCTTTACAGCCTCTTGCTGTCACTGAATTAGAGCATTGTTAATTTTCCTTGGTAACTATGTGTCCCTGCTATGCAAATGTGAAAGGCTACAGATAGGAAAGCAGAGTCTGTGGCAGGAGACTTTATAATGCAGATGAACTAAGAACATTTTCATTTCAGAAAGATGGAGCTGTTGAGAGCATTAGGGACTGTTGTAGTGATGAACTCCAACTTGAAAGTGTCTGTGTGTACACGAGAAGGTTGTGTGAGTGAAGAAACAGGACTGAAGCTGTAGGAAGCAATAACTACAACTCCTTTAATACTCTTCTGGCCAAATCAGCTATGATATCATGTGGTCTAGGAGGAGGAGTACTGAATATAGCCCAGCTCACACTGCATGGTGTAGGTGCACACAGAAGTCCTGATACTGATTTTGCTGGAGTTAGTAAATAAATTCTTGCTGATTTCAGTTGGCCAGCAAAACTTCTCACCTTTTTCTACAAAGAATGAATACAGTAATCACTAACTTGCAGAAAAATCCAAGTCCTAACAAGAACTTGTGTTCCCATTTTGTTCCCTGTCTGTTTTGCTTTTAGGGTCTAAGGCATAACCAGAAAGCAGCCCTCCACCACAATGTCAGCAGCAGTCACTATTATCTCGTCATTATTATGGTCATCTATTTCAAACACCCACAAAAAATATTGATTCCCTAAAAATTCCTTTTATCTTGGTATGATGCCACTGACAGGAAGAAGAATAATCTATATCTGAAAGAAAATTGCAGTGTTTTTTTCCGTGGTGGCCAATACAGTGAGTCACAAGCACCACAAAAGAATTGTGGGCCATAATGACCTAGGCTGTTGTTTTCCCACTGCATACAGCCAAGAAGAAAAGTGTGGGTGGCTCTTTCCTGATCTTGCCTCTTAGTCACTCCACTCCTGACAGCAGCTTCTACCCACTCGCTCCCAGGGTGGCTGCACAGCCCACAATTGGGTGCAGGGGCACAGCAGCACAGGCAGAAAGTGGTCCTGGTTTGGGGTGTTACCAGGAGCTCAGCTCCTCGACATTGAGAGATCAAACCTTTCCCTTATTCTGCTGGTAAGATTTTATATAATTTTAACCTTTTTTTTACTGAGGCACCTATCTTAGAAGATGATCATTATAATGCAGCGGCACAGTTCAGGTACAGTCATTTGCAGTGCTCTGAAAAATCACTTCGTGCAAGCCTTCTTTCTGTACTCTCTTTACTTGTCTCACCCATCTCTTTAATTTGTGACACTCAAATTTCTGATGTAGAAGGTGCTCTGAGACAATACCAAGACTTGCATTAGTTAAGCACAATAGGAAGTAAACAATGAAACCCATTGTGACATGGCTAAATAATACCAGAAAAATGTCAGAAAAAAAAAAGCAGCAACCATGTGCATATTACATATGATTAGCCCAGAGCCCGGAAAACAGTTTTTGAAAGATTGGAAGGTGAGATATCTGTGGACAATAGGAAAACCAGAAAAAGAAGGAGAGAATACCCTTCCTCAAGGAGCATAATGGTGTGAATGGTGAAAATCTGTCACAGGAACTGGAAAGTTCTATAATGCACTAGGTATGCACAAGATAAAAGGAAAGACATGCTTTTAATAAAAACTCAAGACATATTCTTATAAAGCTAGTAATTAGTTTTCAATATTTATAACAAATCAAAATTCTAAGTGAAATTGAGCTCAGAACAGGGAGTTTGGGTCAAGAGGTATATAGCATGTAACACAAGACTTGGTATTTGCTGGTTTCACAACAAATGTAAAGGTAAAATAAAGCCAAGTGTAGTAGAAGCTGTAATGCCTTTTATTGCTTAATTTTTGCACTTTTAAACAGCTGATGTGCCGACAAATTTGTCTGAGTTGTTTGTTTGGTTGGTTGGTTGGTTTGGTTTGAGTTGGATTTTGGCTTGAGTTGAGTTTTGGTTTGGGTTGGGTTTTGGTTTCTTGGTTGGTTAGGCTTTTTGGGTTTTTTTTTTTTGCAATACAAGAAGTTTGAGGCTCAATCTGGGTGAAGCACAATTGCTGGAGTTGCACATGATTGTATTAATCCTTCCAAGAGTTTGAGAGGAAAAGAGCAGTTATTGCGGTGGAGCAGAGCTAGATCAAGGCAAAAGAAAGAAGGTATAAGGTCACTGGTCTCTGTGGAACAGAGATAATCAGCATCTGCAGAAAGCAGGTGCTCTCATGGTGACTGAGCTTCTTTGCTGTTGAGTTTGACTTGCCACTTAGTACTCTCTTTGAAGACCAGAGAGGGGAGGAGGCTTAGATACAGAAAGGAACAAGCTAATTGCACAAACCATAGTAATTTCTTGAAGTATAAGTGCACTAAAATAGATCTATCATATTATAGGAACAGCCAGTAAAATAGTGATTACTGGATAGGTCACTTTTAAGCATCTCTAACTGGGCATTCAAGTGTGCATTTTAAGAATATTAGTGCTTAAAGAGGCTCAGAATCATCCAAATGAATTTCAGAGATGCGTGGAAAGTGACCATCCATTGACACCAACTGAAGGGAGTGTGGACCTCTGAGAAGGGGAGTGGCTGCCTACATCTTTGCAGGGACTAAACAGAATTTAAAGCATTTGCTCCCTATCCAAGTCTTCAGACATCTGAAGCCCTACCAACACCTGCCTTTCCCCCAGTCTCTTAAGCCATATGTTGTACAAGAGGGTGTGCTCTGCTGAATCTAGTCCAGAATATCTAGAACTATTCCTTATCCTCAGACACTTGCCAAACTTCTGTCATCTCTTCAACTACATTTCAATGCCAACTGAAGATGTTTTGGAAGTTGGGAATTTCTATTTTACTTTGGGATTTTTACCCATTTTAAACAGAAGGAAAAGTATGCTGGATTTAGTAGGTTATGTGCTTAGGATACTCTCTCTGCATTGACAGTGCCTGTTAGAGCTGTGTCTATCAAATGCGATGTGCTACTATAATTTTATGGAAAAGATTTTAAAATTCATTCTTTACATGTTGGAAAGAATTTGTTTGATTTTTTTCCTAAATGGCAGGTAGCTGTCACAAACTAAAGGGCACCCTCACACTCGTGCTATTTGGATTTCACATAAGGATGCAGCCCATTGTGTCTTTTCTGGTTGGGTAACTGATGATTGTCAGTAATACTGAGAGCTTTATCCAATCTAAAAGTAGAATCCTATATATTAAATAAATAAATAATCTTGATTCTGCACAGGGAATGAACAAATTACTTCCTAAATGAAATTAACTCTAAGCCATCCCATCCTCTTGCAGAGTATTTTGAGTGCATTTTCCCTTTGGATGAAGTAGATATTGAATTAATAATTAACTGAACAGACTACCAGGGAAAAAAAAAAAAGCATGTTAACACTAATGCACATGGCTTTAAACAAATGCTGTCAATAAACAGGCACATTTAAAACACACCTGTCTTTCCATTCCACTAAGATCTTTTAACTATTTAATATACCATGTAGTTAGCAATGAAGCACAGCTGGTCCTTACTTTGTACAACTTTGCAAAGCATCTTTTGAAAGTTTTCTCTCCAATTTTGGGACTACAGAACAATGTTTCCTGTTGAAACATAACATTTCTTGCCATTCCACCACTATCATAAGACAGAAACATCCATCAAGATTACTTAGGCAATCAAAAAGGCCTAAGCAAGTTGCAAGAAAAAGTATTGTAGAAAATCAGTGAATTTATTAATTCTGTAAAGATGAATAAACATCCAATGGACTTATCTCACCTAGCATTAAAATTAAATTCTTCATGAGATTAAACATTATAAATAGAACAAGTAAATAGAAATCTAGGCTAAGTTCAAAGATGAAAAAATGTTGAAGTGCTGTAACCTATGGCATATTATAAGCAAGAACAACCTTTCCGACCTGCTTGTGAATCCACTAAATCCTTCTCATCTCTGATTTCCAGTGAAAGAGTGCTAGGATAGGTTGTAAATTTGTTACACATAGAGATCATCCCAATAATTCAATCTACATTTTAAAGGTTGCTGAAATAGCTGTCACGGTGTGGCTTTTCAATCCTTTGTGCATACATGTAGCACAGGGACAAGAGCTGTCTTCCTTGTGCTGTTCTTTTGCACAAAATATTGTGCATGCCCACTTTCCCCACTCTCCAGTTCCCTGCCATTCTCAATGGAGCTCCAAGGGCAAGAGAAATAATAGAAGGAAAATGTTAAAATAATTATTTTAATGGCTAGAGAACAAGAAAATTTCACTGAGATCTTTAAAACTCTGAGACTGATATTAAAGTCATAAACAGGCTTTCCATTCTGTCCTTGCTTTAAAGACAGAGCAGCACCTACTTATCACCAAATTAGATCATTGGCTTTAGAGGCTCTTTCTCAAGGATGAGATTGTCCTTAGCTACTTCCTGGGCACCTGAACCTACTTGCTTTGATATCAGTGAGACCAATGAAAGTTTTGCCTGGCATTTAAACAGAACTGGAAACAGATTTTAGACCACTTAATCCAATATGGTTGCAGATTATTGTGGCAGGGCCCTGACATAATAAATTTAATTTTGTTGTTTTGGAGATGTAGATTTTTTTTCCCGGGTTTAAATATTTCCTTTTTTACTTGCATTTTATCTAGATAGTAAGAGGTATCCTGGGATTTCACTGCACTGATTTTGGTTATGTCAGTTTTCTGGCACTGAAGATGGAGCTCAAAATTTGAGTAGAAGCCCAGTTTGAGTAGAAGCCAAGGAAAGGTGGAAAGGTGTTTCTTTTGGTGCCAGTCCCCAAGCAGGCATAAGAATCAAGTCCAAAGCGTCAGTCCCAAGTGTTGCCCTCTCTCCAGGAACTGAACAGCAGCAGTATTGGTATCCAATATAAAGGACCTGCCACTGAAACACTGCTTTGAGTTTCTGCCCAGGAACCTGGAAAAATTACACTTTTTGGCACTCAGAGAACTGATTTTTTTCCACTTCCCAACACAATCAGTTGGTTTAACATGCAAAATGTGATTAAAGGGTGCCCACATGACACCAGCTGGCCAGGGCAGCTTTGCCAGCAGTACCTGTTATCTCAACCCTTTGCTACAACACTTAAAGTTAGGTTCACTGGGCTTTTACAGTGAATGTAGGCATGTCTCTGTGTGGCTCATGATCAAAGAAGAAAACAAAAAAGTAAAGAATCAGATCAAAGAGTTCAAACTTGAAGCCAGGTTTAACAGAACTGCAGTGAAGGACTCTTTCTTTTAAACATCCTATAGATCCTTCTGTCCCCTACACAAAACATTTGTTGAACTTGCAGCAGCTTCTACAACTCTCTTCCAAAAACATGTTGCCAAGTGTCTCCATTTCCAAGTACTTCTTTTTTTCATGTCCTCCAAAGAATTACAGAAACACACACAATCATTTTAAAGAACAATAAATGAAGTGAAAACTGTCAGCTTTACTATGTAATTGCATTGAATCCATGCAATTATCTGCAAGAATAATTTAATTCCTTTTCCTGATTCATTCCGGAGTTAGAATTACACAGTATTAAGGCTAATCTTTCATACTTAGAATAATTAATTTGTCTCAATGTATTTGTTTGGGAGATGACTTTGGCAGGAAAGCACAAATTGCTCGATGGCTGGGTGGTGTACATTTTCCCTAGGCAGTACGTGGTGATACAAGGCTTTCTACAAGATCACCACCACACACTGAATCAGCACTGGAGCACCTTTATGGTATTCCAGTGTGGTTTCCATGCTTTTTGGTCAAGGATTTTGTGCAGTTGCCAGAGGGTTGATTTCTCTTTGCTAGTAACTTTGCTGAGTAGAAATGGAAAAAGGGGGGTTTGGCCCTTTTCTGGGGCAGGTCTGCGTCCTTCCAGCAGCCCTTTGGTTACTCTCAGGATGTTTTCCTGCTCAAATCTGGACGCATGTTCATTTCTAGGTAATAGTGCAAGGAAAACCTTTGGAAACTCATGGTTTTCCATCTACACACTGATACAATCAATTGCAGACTTTGTGGACCTGGGAGAAGCATTTAAGCACAAAGATAGTCCTTTCCAGATCACACAGCTTGGATTGTGTGTCAGGCAAGTACCAGCCACCATCACAAAGCTTCAGAGGAAAGAAGGGCCACTGAAAGAGCTTCCTCATTTTATTTCTGCCACAGGGTTTCCTTCAGAATTTGATTCTTACCTCAATAGACACAAACTTACCTAATAGGCTCCTAGTTTAAAAAAAAAAAATGAAGTAATTTGCAGGAACAAACTAGGCTAATGAGAAGATGGGAAACCTAAAAATAATTATTTTAGAGCCAAAGTACAAGATAAATGGCAACCATATTTAATTTGGGAGGGCAATCCCATGTATGACTGGGCAATCCCATGTATGACTGAGCAATCCAGTAAAACACTGGGCAGATCCCTCGTATAATCCCGACAGAATGGAAGAGCAAAACAAACTTAGTTAAATCAATGGGATAGGAACAAATTATTGGATTTACTTGCTTTACTCTCACACTTTCTAAGAAAAAAAGAAGTCCAAAAAAAAAGAAAATGAAAGCTAGTCTTTGCTTGCATCAGAAGTGTCATGTGTGTGATTTATTTCATATGCACCACACTGATGTATTTTTGCTTAAAGCCTAATAAGGACTACTCCTTGTATATGCAAATTTCCAAAAGTGACTCTTAAGTCTTCACATCTCCACCTATTAACCTCATTTTATTTGTCAATGCAAGCTTTTTTCTTTCTCATGACAAGGTCATTTTTTTCCACTTCTATTTTTCATTTCTCAGAAAGTTTTGTTTGAATATTCACTTTTTTTTATTGAAAGAAAGGAAGCTAATAGCAAAGTAGTGGCTGTTTAAAGAGATGGATCCAAGGAGGAGGATCAGGAGGCACAGGCAGAAAAGAGCCTTGCAGCATGCAGACACCTTTGAGGAGGCATTTTGAGCAGCTTTTAGTGAGGAGAACCACATCGGCTGTCTGTATTTCTAGGTCACAAAGGTCAGAATAACACCAGGAAGCTTTTCTTTCAAGAAAACAAAACTCAACTCGTTAATCATTCATAAGTATGGGAGTGATCAGCTGATGAAAGTGAACACATAAGAAATTTAACAAGTGGTGTGTGAAACTAATTTTCCCCACTTTTTTCCAAATTACAGTTTTTCCAAGGCAGTGTTGTTACAGGAATGATCTTTTAGGCAGTCCCTTCTTTTAGAAATGTTAAATTTATGTCTGACTTTTCAAAGGCTTGATTTTTTTTCAAGTATATGAGCTACAAAGACTAGCAGCTTAATGTCAAAAGTGCCTTGAGGCACCATTGCCTTTCCTGTGTGCCAGTTCATTAGAAGTGCTGAAGGGTTAGTGGGGCATCAGAAGGTGAGGGTTTGTTGCATCACTTTTACAAAGCAGTAAGTCCCAGTGCAGCACTGTGGCAAGATCTGCAGAGCTGGACCCTGGGAAAGCATGTGGGAGAGGTCCCAGACCCCGCAGGCAGGGTGGGAGCCTGCAGCTCGCAGGAGTACATAGAGCTCTTCTCTCTGCTTCTCAGGCAGCCAGCAAGGGAGATGAATACATTAGCAGGCCAAAGATGCATCTATTATTGATTCTGTCTGTTGATTTTTTTTTTTTTGATTCGCAAATCACTCCCCACTGTCCAGCTCATCTGTCCAGCCTTTGCCACCTCCGCGACCAGAGTACTTTTCCGTAAATTGCCCACCTGATGCAGGGAGGTTGTACCTGCTGGAAAAAGTGCCTGAACAGTGCCCTGCAGAGCAGCAGAGAAGTGAGTGCCTGTTGAAAGCTCCTGCCTCTGCTGAGCATACAGCTTACAACAGCCCTGTGCCTTCACCCTTATTTATCCCTCCACCCACCACATTTGAAGTAAAATGAGTTGTCTTTGTTTCTGCTGGGAGAGCAGATGGGAGAGGGAGCTACTCCATGGTCAAGTACTTTCCTGTGTGTCTGTTCCTTTACCTCCACCTGTGCCCTCTATCTCTTGTTTTCTTCCTCCTCTCAGAAAGGGCTGGGCACAGGCAGAGTTTTAGGACAGTTATTGCCTTAAAGGCTGACATAATTAAAATCTCTTTCAGTACCATCACCGATCTGAGAGTATCATTACAATGACCAGGATAGATACCTTTGGCCTTTACAGTAACAATAAAAGATAACTGCCAATAGCCATGTGTCTCAAATAATATTAACAGAATGTACAATTCAGTAATGAGGGGTAATTCAGTTGTTAATGGCAGTGAGGTACTGGTGATATTGGACAGGATTGGACAGTGAGATATTGGACGGGATTCTCTAAACCACCATTGCTTGGTCCACATCTCCCTGCACGTGGAGCATCCACCTCCTCCAGTGGCAGGGCTCAGGTGCAGAGCATGTTCCCATAGACAACACCTGGTGATGGCCTCATTGTGCTTCTGCATTTAAGACTATTAAGGCATTTAAAGCCTTCTTGGGAAGTTGGTTAGTTCCCAGAAGCTGCAGTAATGGCCTCAAAAGTATTGAGATAATTTTCTGCTTCTAAACCTGTTTCATCTTGGCAGGGAGAGAAAGGAACTCACTGTGCCTGTGCTTTGGCTCTTGCCTGCAGCAGGGAGCTGGCAAGCCCAGCCCCAAAGCTCTCTGCACTGTGGTGACACCAAGTAAGAAGTTCTACCCTGGACAATGCCATCTGATGCTTTGCACCTCTGGGTCCTGCTCAGCCCTGCTGACATCAGTCTGCAGAACTGAATTCTCCACAACAGCTCGAATGCCACCAGAGGTTGCTCCCATCATACCCATGGCAGTCATCCCCATCATTTACATCCATCCACTTTCGGACCTCTCTGATCAGGCTTCCAGAAAGGATGTGCCAAGTTAGCTCTGGCAAAAGAGCATCTCTTGTGGGAATGAGTGAGAACAGGGGGAGCTGCTTTCCCACTGGAGTTGCTTCCTGCCCCACGCAGAGCAATTCCAGGAGCTGCTAAAGGATGGAAGCATCATCCACTCTGCCAAGCACAGTGCTGGTTGGATCTCCTCCTGGGGACACTGCCCAGTCACACAGCAGCAGGGGCCCTCAGCAAGGAGCTCAGTAGCCAATTCCTGTTACTTTGCTTGTCCTCAAGAAAGAATTAATATTCAGCCAGGGCATCAAATTGTCACTAGTTGTTCTGTTGTAAATCCCAGGGCCTCCACTGAAGACTATGTGCATGCACTGTTTCAGAGATTGTTTCATGACCTTTGCCATGTGGAGACAGCATGGGTTTTAAGGAGTAATAAGGTAAGGAACAGAAACAAGCAGAAACTGACATGGGAATGTGTATGACAAAACTTTACTGACAGATGTGACCATTGTTTCAGCTGGTGCTGTGAAGTCTTTGTTCTCTGCTCTTTGTCACATTTCATAGCCAAACCATTCCCTGTGGTCAGTGGCCATGTAGCTCTTCTGAAGATGCTTGACCATGTCACACAGCTGGCATCATATTCTTCTTTATCATTGCTTGTGAAGGCCAGAACACCGCAAAGAGGCCACTGAAGAACTAGGAAAGATGCAGAGAGGAGCAGCAAAGTTGATCATTGCTCTAGGAAGAAAACAGGACCATATGGAAAGAGACCAAGATCCTTCAAGTAGGTAAATATATAGCAGAGAGGAATTTAAAAAGGAATGGGAGAAATGGGTGATAATGGAATAATTGAGAACTGAGAGCCCTCCAATGAAAGTATTGCATAGCAGATAGATTTGAAAGAGTCGCAAAGCCAAATTATCCAATATGCTTAAATTATTGAGCTCATTGCTGCATGAAAGTATGGAAGCAAAATGTAAAAACAATTAAACAAATTCACAGAAGAAAAAAGTTTCACAATACAAACCCAGACCCTGTGACTGAAGAAGCCCCTAACAACAAGCTGTGGATGAGAGATCCTAGTGGAGCAGCATGACTGCAAACTTATTCTATGCACCCACTCTCTGCCTGAGCGCTTTTCATTTCACCTGACAGTGGCTGCAGGGAGGCACAGAGGATTCTGGGCCACACGGGAACAGTAAACCCTTTGATACATGACGTCAGTACAGCTCTAGACTGGCCAAAGACAGCTGGAGTAGAGTGACTGCCATGGGTCTGAGATGAGGAGCGATGCAAATGACCAGGGCACCCAATCTAGAGGCAACACAGTGGGCAAGGTGATGGTGACACTTCAGGAGATGGTACCTTCGCACTTCTCAGAGAGGGGGGAAGATTTTCTTCACCTCTGACTCCGAACTGAGCACTGACAACACAACTGAACACTATATAACCAATAAGTACAATTCCAGTTTATGTGATGTCACAACTAATGCAATAACATCCCTTGCTTATCACTTTCAATGTATTCCAGACCACTCTGGTATAGTTCAACAAAATACAGCAAAATGTTCAGTGGAAGGGAGACATGAAATTGAGATGTATGGAACAAAAACACATCCTTCTTGCCTCATTGTAGGAGGTAAGAAAAATTCAAGTTCTTTCATTAGGCAGCAATTAAAATGTAGTTTATAGAGCAGGAAAACAGCATATTATTGAACAACTGTAAGACAGCTGAGCTAATCATTAGCTGATTCTATTATGCTGCCTTTTCCCAAAATTAAAGCGACTTCCCTATAATTTAGAATGAATTATGAATGTATTTCCTGACTACACCTTACCTAATGGTGCAGGGGATGGTGTTTCTGTTCACTTTTCCTTTGTCCTTTAGTGAAACATGCCAAATAAGAAAATTACCTAGCTGTTCTCATTAGCCATTTTGAACAGTGTATCCCACCCTCAGAACAGGCAACTGGCAGGTAGGCTGTGAAATGTAATCAGCTTTGAGCCCATCATGAACAGGTTTGACAAATTGTTACTCCACAAATTACATCTGCCATACAAACCGCCTGGCATGGGTGTCTATGCATTCCTGTCAAGAGGCAGCTTTGCTGGGAAAGGAATTTAGGACTGGTTTCAGAAGGAACCTTGCTGCCAGAATTTTGTTTTGGCAGTCCTGGGAATTATTCCAGATTGGAAGGTTTTGCAAAGCTAAGAAATCCTCTGAATGCTCATTTCTGAAACAGTGCTGCAGCTGCCTGGGGAAGTCAGGTTCTGAATAGCAAAAAAAGTGCACATCTACACTTGCACAGCCCTTTCCTTCCCATGCTGTACAGTGCACTGCTGGCTTGTGGATGTCCTTTGTGCCTCTCCAGGGAGCTGTGTTTCCCCACAGGGCAACACTGCCATTCATCTCGTGGCTGCAGCATGCTGTGACCCAAACTGCGGCTCCCCCACTCCAGAAATAGCATCCTGCCCCTGGGAGAGGTCAGCCACGGCTGACTGCTTCATGTCAGCTGTAGCTGCTGAGGAGGTTTCCAAATCTGTTCTGCCTGGTTGCTCATTGCCTTTTTCCTCTTCGGGAATCATCTCTCAAGAGGCTCTGCATTTACCCTGAACATTTCTAACCCTGGAGAATCCTGTATGTGGGTGAAGTCTTCACAAATCACCCACGGGGAAGTTCCTACGTCCTCTGCTCCAGATTTGTGGTTCAAGGGAGCTATAAACTTGGAATTTGAGATACACCACGGTGCTACAGGCAACTTCTAAGAGGGCTCTTAAGAATGTAAACATACCCAGCCTCAGAGCAAGGGTCTTTTAGTCTAACAGCTGTTTTCTGAAAGATTCTGAAGAATAGAGAGTAAAAAATGGTCCTCTGCCCTTACAATTCCTCCCGGCCTCTAGAAACTAACATTCTAAGGAGTTCTCAAGGTTACATAGTCGTCATATGTAATAGCTCTTTTCTCCATGAGCTTACCTAATTTCCTTCAAACTCATTTTTCTTTTTGGATAAATACATGAATCTCTTTTTTAGTGAGGTTTGGGGTTTGTTTTTCTTCTTTTTTTTTCCTCATTTTGCTTTCTTTTGGTATGTGCTTTAATAAACATCCAAGACGTGCAGATGGCAGGTGGTACCAGCAGGCTGGAACTCAGCTGCTGACCCCCAGGACCATTTCTACCCAGACATGTCGTCCCTCCCTGGCTCCAGAGCCCACCTCATGACCAAACACAGTGCTCTCCCATCGTAGCCAACCACTCCTGATCCTCCTTTTCCCAGCTCTCTGAGGGATAGCAACGAGGGCAGCAGATGGGGGCATGGAGTGAGCCCTCTGTGGGGGCAGTGGGTAGTGCTTTCAGCAATCACTGAGACTGTTGTTTATATTGTCCATCTGCTCTGAGACAGAAATATAAATGCCTGAGGAGATCAAGCATGGGGAACACTCACCAGAAAGTGGGAGCAGAGGTAAAGTGCCACGTATTCTCCCCCAAACCTCCTATCCAGAGTTCCTCTCCTTCACCCTCCCCAAGCCATGCCTGTCCTGCCCTGCTGCTGACCAAGACCTGGTGTCCCTCTTTTCCCCAGGAGCTTCATGGCCCTCCCAAACAGCCTGCGTTGGCCCTGGGGCATGGCAGGGCTGGAGGTGCAGGTGAGGACAGTTCTGTGGCACAGGGAGGTGCTTGCAGGAGTTCAGACAACTCCCTGTTGGTCCCGATTTTCTGGCTGATGTCAGTATGACTGACCAGTATGACTGGTCCGACTGTGACTGGTCCTGTGTGCTTTGCTCCCATTTCCCTTGCTGTATGTGTAGTGTCAGGGCTGTTCACTTACCAGCTTTGGCTGCTCTTTCTGTTTGGTGGGTAACTCGTTTTCCAGAAATGTCATTCCAACAATGTCCATGAGCTTAAATGTCTTTTCTTTTTTTAATTACAGATAGGCATAATTAACACGATTAACCATGATATATGTTAAGTATTACAAACTCTTTTCTTGATGAAGACCACACTTCTCTTTAAAGCTTTTTGTGGAGCCTAAGGTATAGCACAGCAGCACAAAGGAAAGCACTATTTTTATGAGAGCACTGCCTTGGCAGCTGTTAAAACGTGTCCTTCTAAGACAGTGTTGAGAAGCATTTTAACTTTTGCACACTCCTAGTCTTAACCTGGGATCACTACAGTTGGCCAAGCACAGCAATAAGACGCCTATTGCAAATGGGTCATGGCACTCTGTTGTTCCTATGGCTTGTAGTATCCATTATCCAAAACATGGCTAAACAACTAGATGGATAGGGATGTGAAAGAAAACATAATTAATTGTTAATGCCTAAGTAACAAAGGGAGGTCACTGGCATTATTATCCCTTCCTCCATGTGTATGTGTGCTGCATACAACCCCAGAGGTGGATCAGGATCTTGTTTTGTTAGATGATTTACTAATAGAAAAATGTAAAGAAAATCCCAGTCTCCAAGAGCATTATGCAGTAGTTCCTACATGTGTGTGCTTTTAGAAAAAAAGTCTCTATTATCTGAATCACAACTTTTGCAATTGTGTTTAGCTGGAGTAGAAACAACGACCTCTGAAGCACCTCAGACCCAAGAGCCACACAGATGGTAGAAATGGACACAGCAATTCCATTAAAAATAATAATAGTCAATGTGTGGAGGTCACAGGTGAAAATAACATATTGGACCTGTAAGAAAAGGAAAAGACAAGACATGAATAAGAGTGTTCTGGGAGGACATTTAGACAATCATAGAATAAAAATAGCTAGATGAAGAAAGCCCTCCAAAAAATGGAGCTGGCAAAAGAAAGATGTATTTTGAAACAGCAACAAAAGAGTGAATTACTCCTGTGAGCTGAGAAGCTGAATGACAGTGCCAAGGTCAATGGGATGGTAGACAATAGCAAGAGAGAAAGTTAAGGGGAGCTTTGTCGTTTGCTAAGTTGGCTATAAGAAGGAAAATTTGAGAGAAGAAAGAAAGAAAGAAAGAAAGAGAAAGAAAGAAAGAAAGAAAGAAAGAAAGAAAGAAAGAAAGAAAGAAAGAAAGAAAGAAAGAAAGAAAGAAAGAAAGAAAGAAAGAAAGAAAGAAAGAAAAAGAAAGAAAGACAGACAGGCCTGAGAAAAATAGACAAATTAAAAAGAAAATAGGCAGGGTTTTGTCCCTGAACACCAAAGAAGCCAAAGAAAAAATAGGAAGGAATAGGAAATGAGAATGAACAGCACTACAGACATCAAGAAACAGCAAGTTCTGCAAAACTAGAAGTATAGCAATATAAAATCCGTGTCCTTTCTTTTCTCTGAGGCACAAGAACAATTTGATTATATGAGGGATTTGATAAACATATGGAAAGAGATTTTGCAGGATAAGAAGTGTTTCATTTACAGATTGAGAAAAATACATGTGTTTCTGAAAAAAGCATTGAAGAAAATATTGCTGCTGAGAAAAGTGGGAGTGAAAAGGGGAAGATATCTGTATGTGTGATAATCATAGATTTTAGAAACTAACATTTATACTTCAGGACATACGGGAAAATCAATGAGAAATAGTATAGATACTATATCAAATGCAAATTAATCATTTGAGTCTTCCGTTAGAAGAACTGATGTTTGATTGTGAACCATATTTCTGAGAGCTACACAGAACACAGAGAAAAATATTTTCTCTGAAACCCAAAAATATCTTTAAAAATAGGTTCTAGAGAATTCAGGAAGACAGATATATAGATGTGTTTGCCTTAAAAATTAGAAATTCCCTAAATAGTCTGTTACTTTCAACCAGTAGTTTTAATTTCTAAAGCAGATTGTAGGTTTTTACTTTCCTCTGATGTGAATCAATAAAATGTTCAGCTCACCTTTCACAACAATTCCCGAGGCAGGACCCACAGGAAGGACGTCCAGTCACCTTTGGAAGTGGAAGACTATGGAGCAGCTCATCGTGTGGCCATGGTTTCTACTGAACAAAACCCTGCAGCCTGTGTTTCAGGGTGATGGTATCCCTCTGAATTCCTGAGGAATTTGGAACCCAAGCCTCTCCCCAAAGCATGGCACTGCCAGTTTGCTGGTGGCTACCCCTGTAGTTCTGCCAGGGCAGGCACCCTTAGTCTGAAGATCCTCCTGTGCTTTGGCCTGAGCAGCACTCCAGACACTGCCATCCAGAGAGGAGAGAGCTCCTTTCTTACCACAGCATGTGGAACACAGTGAGAAAGACATAAATAATGGTTTTGAACATCTTTCATTCTGATACAATAGTTCTTATTTATGTGGAAATTTGGAAACTTCAGTGACAGCAGCCACGGCACAGAGAGAAATGAACTGCAAGACAATGTTAAAGTTTAAAATTTTGTCCTTACGACAAGGAAGAAAAGATCTCACATCTTTCAGAGTAAGGATATGCTGTTTTCTACAAGGTGTGCCCAGATGAGAGAATACAGTTCCTAGCAGCCATCTCCTACAGCTGTCTCTGATCAAGAGGAAAAGGGTGACTCCTGTGTCCTTGTACCCACAAGAAATAGCATCCAAACATCTCAGATCCTATGGCCCCAGGCCCTCCTTACTAGACCCTTGTGGCAAGCATAAGAGAAAGTCTGTGGTGGTGCCCAACTCTGTGTTTGTATAAATGGATTAAGGTAGGGCTGCACCAGGTAGCTGAATCACTCCAGGAGTGCTGATGGTTGTCCAAGAGCAGTTTTTCCTCTCCTTCAGAGTCATGAGCCATCTGTGGATGTCTGAGCCAGCCTCATCTTGTAAATTTGCAGGAGCTCCTGGCTCTAGACCAGGAATTTTAAGAAATTGTTGAAGTACCAGCAAACCTCAAGCTGCAGATTCCCCATGCATATTGTGAGTAGCTTGTTGCAAAACTGTATCAATCATTCCAATAATCCCATGTAATAAGGAGAGGAATTTGGTACCTCTCTTCAACACCTTTTGTGCAGTCTACCTCTGACTGCTTCGATTTATAGCCTCTTTTCTGACCAAAGACAAATTCACACGTGTCCAGATTTTCCATTTTCCACTAAGCAGAAGGAAGATCACTCATTAAATCCATTGTCTGCACTAAAGCGCTGAGTGCTCAGGAAGTTTCTGATCACACTCCAAAAAATGTTTCTGAGTGCAGGTATTTAGAAACTGCACTTATCTGAACAGCTTGCATCCTGTTTGTCAGATCTTTTGACTGATCATTATAATTCTAGGGGATTAAGTTATAAGCCTGGAGGACACTGCATGTGAGGGAGCAGTGTGCCATTGTCTTTGCAAACCGGGAGCTCAGCCCTGAGAGGGCATCTCTGTGCATGCCTGTCATCTGTGGTACCAGCAGCCTGTCAGAAGCACTGTGGGGGTCTGAGAACACTGTCGGTGACATGTTGAGTACTCAAATTTATCTTTGTTTTATGCTGCTTAAGATAAAAGCCTTTGCCATCTTTTCGATAGACTGCTGTCAATTAATTTACTGCTGATGCTATCTAAACTTTCAAACAGTGCTGACATTTTCATTATTTGGCAAACTTGCCCTTCATTATCCACTTTGCCTCTCATCCAGGTTCCATAAGGCCTGAGATTAACCCTAAGTAACAGCAAATTGAATACATTTCTCAGTGAGAGAAATCTTTTAATCTGCAGAGATCAAATAACAGAATACTTGTACAGCAGCAATTCAACTGAAGATTGGACTGCCACATGCTTGCGCCATCCTAATGAGCAACAGCAGATCAACAGGAGGGAGATACTATTTCCCAGCTCTCTTCCTTTAATCTACCAACAAGGGGTGGAACCACAAAAAAAGAACCCCAGCTCGATAGGCAGGGAGGCTCCCTTTTAACATTTTCTCCTTGCTCAAGTTTTTAGACGCACATGGCAAAGACATTTTCCTGCCTTTACTGGTTTGCAGACATGAGGACTGAAATGTAGTAATTATCATCAACACTTGCAAATGGAGTGAGGACTCTTATCTTGACTTTTGGAGAGCAATAATAAAGAACCTTGCTGACAATTTTCCCCCTTATTCTTACATGAAGCTACACTCTTTTTCTGTTTTCAGTTTTCTCCTATGAAGTAGTCATTAAGACCCAAATTCCAGGCACTTTCGTGTGTGTGTGAGCAGCAGAGGGAAAGGAAACACAGCCTTGTAATTTACATGATGTGAACACAAAACCTTGTCAGAATTCTTTAGCTATGCTAAGCTAGAGGAAAGGCAGGATAATTTGAATTCAGATGACTTGAAGAATACAGTTCAACTTTCTGCTGCCTTTATCATAAATGAGGTTGTTGGTGTTTTCCTCACAGAATGATTTTTCTTGAAGAAGATGTGAAGGGGTGAAGGATATCCAGTAGAAACATATTCACTTGAAAGAAAATTTGTTTTGCCATTTTCTGTTTTATTTTCTCATAATAACACATAACATTTATTATATAAAAGTTTAAAAGCTTCAGTGAAATGCTATGGATAATTTTTCTTCATAAGCAAAATCCACAGTTTCAACTTCTATCTAGACAAAAAGAGCATGGTGCAAATTCCCAGCATTTCTCTTGGGACAGATTTACAGGCTCCCTCTGGAATGGCTGTAATCTGCGTGAGCAGCTTGCAAGATGTGAAGTGACTGGCAAGCGAAAAGAGAGCCTGGCAGGTCTCAAGCCCAGGCACAAGCCTCAGATGCAGACCTGCAGCTCCCACTTCCATCATCCTGCTGCTGCCTGCAGGCTGGGCGAGGATTTCACCCAGTGCCCTGCCTCCCACTGCTGGAGGGGGCAGCATCCTTCCTATTATAATATCACCCTGCTCCTGGCATTATGCTGATAAGATTTTGAACTGCTATTCATAGAAGCTCTTTCATGTCTTTTCTTCCAGTCTGTGTCTTTCATACTCTCTGGACAGACAGAGTAGGAACTTGCCCAATGCACATAAGCTTTACAATCTAGTCTTCTTTGGATTAAATTTCTTTGCTTTTCTTTGCAGAAATCTGTGTATCTGACTAGAAGTTTGCAAGGCCCAAATGCTTTTTCTTTTTTTTTCCTCTTTCATTTAGAGGGGACTGTATGGCCTTCAAACAAAATACAGAAGGGTATTTTTCACATTGGTCTTCCACTGATTGATAACAAGTATAGGGAAGCAGAAAAAGTACAACACTGTGAGAAAAATAATTCACCCCAACAGATTCAAATCATCAGGAAACATTTTCATTTGCAACGTGACTAGCAGCCTGCAGGGGGTAAGGGAGCAGTGACATGTTCCCTCTCCCAAGAGGAAAAGGCACCCCTTTTTCCATGACACAACTGATGTGTTAATGTCAAATCTGACACATGACAGAAAATTTCTGCTAGCTAGAAGCAACAGCTTCGGAGAAACTACTGTGAAAGTGTTGTTGAATATTGGCATGTGCCAGATGCTAATGCATATCCTAAATGAGCAGGGAGTGCCCAATTTCAGACATCAAATATTGGCTGTAGCACATGAAAGGTATGGATACAGTGAATCCAAACTGAAACAAAGCCTCAAAACAAAATACTCCACACAACTTTAGTGGGCTAAAGCAATGCACCTTATATGCAAAGCCATATTAAAGTTGCAGAAGTCTAATCAAATAGTCCTTACTAGTTCAGTTCTGATGATATTTATTGTCCAAATTATACAATTATTACAGGGAAATCTAATTAATAATACAGTTAAAATTGTACTGCATGAACTCCTTCATATCCC
The DNA here is from genome assembly GCA_013397565.1 of Ptilonorhynchus violaceus. Taxonomy (NCBI): domain Eukaryota; kingdom Metazoa; phylum Chordata; class Aves; order Passeriformes; family Ptilonorhynchidae; genus Ptilonorhynchus; species Ptilonorhynchus violaceus. Next base: position 158,651 of record VZRJ01011662.1, read on the forward strand.
TCCTTCACATAGTATATTGCTGACCTTTTCCCTGCCCTTCTGTTTCTTGAGGCCAGTGGCACCAGCCTGCCCAAGAGAAATGGAGATTGTAGCATGTCCTTAGCATCCCACCTTCTTCCTTGGGGTGAATCTGGCATTGATAATGGGCATTATGATTGGATGTTGGTGAACAGACTCCTTGTTTACCCTCTTCTCATTGGTCTTCCTTTCTCCATTAGGATTCAATCATCCAATAGAATTAGGATTAGGGTTCAGAGAGTCACAAATCCTACAGCTCCAGGGACACTGGGGCCGGAAAAGGGATGCCAAGGGCATCATGACAGGGCCTCAATATTGCTGCCTGCACATCTTTCTAATCTGGGCCATCTATGGTGATCAGGACCCCAGCCTCAGCACCAAGCTTGCTTTCCAGTTAGGGTAAGGATTTGGACAGCCAGAAAGCCTAGGGATCCAGGGGATACTGGGCCTTGAAAAGCCAGTCCAAGGGGATCGTGGCAGTGCTGTAACACTGCTGCCTCTACCCCTTTCTAACCTGGTCCACCCATGCTGCTGGGATCTTCAGCCACAGCACCAAGCTAGGGTCCAGAGACCCACAGAGCCTACACCTTTGGGGACATTTGGGCTGGGAATGTCATGGCAAGTGCTCATGGCCCATACCAACTTCGCTGCCGCCACATGGTTCTCATCTTGTCCACCCACGTTGCTAGGGTCAAAGTGATGCCTTAGGTATTGGCTTTCAGATTTTTCTAATCCTGCACTGTGCTGATGTGTAACTCTGAACTCCATATTATGTGCTAAGCAAGCTCTCTTCACAGTCTGGTTAGACGAAACAATCCCTTCTAGGCCTGGGAACCAAGGTCACCATCCTAGGCCTAAGTATAAGCAAAAGTGAATTGGGAGGGGGATGAATGGGGGAATATTACTTCCTTACCTGGAACTGTAATTGGACAATTAACTTCTGATATGCAAATGTACCAAACCTATATCTGTGGGGAAAACTCGTGATCGGGGTCCATCTTGGGTCAGGCCTAGCTGAAGCTCCGGCCTCGGCCAGGCAGTGTACTGCCCAAAGGTGTACCTATTGAAGGCCTTCAATAAATTCCTACCTTTACCCACTAACTTTGCTCAGTCTCTGTTTCAGGTACTCCTATTTTAGGCATCAAAAGGAACAGCTCCAATGTCCCATTAGGGTTAGGGTTAAGGTTCCCAGAGACACAAACCTACAGGTGCATGGTCACTGCAACTGGAAAAGTCATTCCAATTCATATGTCATTCTGGAGACAAGCTTTACTCTCTGTGGTGCAGAATTGTAAGAGAACATTCAGAAGGGATTCTGAATAGAATAACTATTCAGAACGGATGAGCAGACTTTTCAGGAGAGATCAGCAGGGTTGGCAAGGTAAAGCAATATGACTTTACCTAAGGTTTTACTTCAGATCCCTTTAGAGATCTCATTGTGTTTGAGAAGGTGTGGGTTAGAGAGGGGCAAAACAAAGCAGATATTGTTATTAGTGTTCCCTGTCAATCACCCAGCCAGGATGATAACTGATGAGTTATTCTACGGACCTTTAGGAGAAGAGAATCAAGAATCTCTTGATTCATAGCCCTTAATGTTTTGGGACATTTCAATGTCCCACACCTCAGCTGGAAATACCCTACTGTCACTTCATGGACAAGTAAGACGGGAATTCCTGAAGTTTGTTTAATGTAATTTCCTTTCACAATTAATCAGTGAGCCAGCTAGGAATGGTGCCCTCCTGGAATTGCCTTTTGTGAATTAAGAGGTATTCATGGTAGATGCCACACATAAGCATGCACCCTGATGAGCAGAGCAATCATGCCTTCACTGCTCAATCAGCCAATATGACCAGCTTTTGGAATACAGCTTGAAGTCTGTAGGATGATGTCTTGCTGGTCTTACAGACAAGGGTATTTAGCCTTTGAACAATGACAGCCTTTTTTTCTGGCAGCATGAAAAGTTTCACATCACCAGCTGCAGACAATTTCAGTTTGTCAGCTTGTGTGCCACCCAGCACAGTACAAAGAGAGAACTGACACAAATTATGTAGACAGTAACTTTTTTTATCTAGAGGTAATAGCATTTGAAAAAAAATATTATTATTTTATCTTAGACAAGTTTCTATTTGGATATTGTCCCTATGTAAAACATGAAGTTATCAGAATATTTCACTGGGATCTTTTAGAAATATTTGTTTCTTACTTGTTTCTCCAAATTTGTTTCTCTTGAACCAAGAACATATTCCCCATTCTCTACTCTTGTTTTAAGTAGTCTGGTGTTTGAAAGTCATCTCCCAGAAACCAGTGCCAATGCTCTGGAAGAAGTGCTGCCTCGCCCAGCTAGATTGCCAGTGGCCGCAACCTTCCCAGAAGCCTCACGCTTGCCCGGCAGTACCTCGGTGTGGCTTGCAGTAGACCTAGTAATCCTACTAGCGCAGATGGCTGCACAGGCAGTTGCACAGTCGACGCCTTAAGACGGGAATAGAGTCGGAGATGGACTCTCCTTATGATGTTCCACAGAAGGTGTTTATTCTTGGAGGGTCAGGGAAGGAGAGCCAAAAGCACAGGGTGACACAGGATTATATACCAAACCAAACAGGGGCGGAGACAACACTGAGGGCCAATCACATTAGGGTCAGGGGGAGGAGAAAAGGCGGGGTATCAATACACAAACCAATAGGGGTAGGCAAGGGGAGGAGCAGGGGAACAAAGCCAATGGGGCGTCGAGTGAGGGAGAACTTTCCGGAGCATAACCATATACAGAACATAGATTGACAGGGATAAACCGACTGAATGGGGGAGCATACCACTCCAAGGCCTGGGTGGGAGAGACTTTCCTTCTTACCACAATCCAGGGGGAGATCTTGAACCTCGGAGCCTTTACTTAATACAACACCTGGGCTCCCTGGCCCCACTGGCTCCTCTGTCACTTGTGTGGCTGGCCCATCCCCCGCAGCATCTCCAGCTGCAGGCCAAACCACCACCATAGTTCTGGAGAGAATAAAAAAGCTTCAGTTACAATACCTCAGATTTTTTTTAAATAGTCAACGTCCAAAGCTATTGATATAAGAGTGGAGTCAATAGGTCAATCCATTCCATTAACTTCAGGTACTTCATGGAGGTGACCAAGTTAGGATCTCCTACCACGGGCAGTGCCACCTCATCTTGGACAATGGGAACTGGCCCCTGAGAGACTTCCCAGTCTCATGTACCCCACAGGAGTCAAGGGCAGCTGCCACACACACAGAGCAGCCTCTCACATGTGCACTGAGAGCTCCTCTGGGCATAGCCCAGGCTTTCTGAGGATGCTGATTGTGCTGGTTTCAGCTGGGGTAGTGTTCCTTCACAGTGGCAGATATGGGGCTGTGTTCTGAATTTGTGCTGAACACAGGGTTGATAACATAGTGATGTTTTTTTTATTGCTGAGCAGAGCTTACACAGAGCCAGAGCCTTTTCTGCTTTTCCTACTGCCACACTGGAGAGGAAGTTGGGGGTGCATGGAAAGCTGGGAGGAGACACAGCTGGGACAGGTGACCCCAACTGACCAAAGCGATATTCCAGACCATCTGACATCAGACTCAGTATATAAAGTGCGGGGAAAAGGAGGAAGTGGGGGACATTTGGAGTGATGGTGTTTGTCTTCCCAAGTCACTGCTATATGTGGTGGGGCCCTGCTCTCCTGGAGATGGCTGAACACTTGGCTGCCCATGGGAAGCAGTGAATTAATTCCTGGTTTTGCTTTGCTTGAGTGCACAGCCTTTGCTTTCCCTATTAAACTTTGTCTTAACCCACGGGTTTTCCAGCTTTTACTCTTCCCACTCTCTTCCAGATCCCATGGGTGGGGCTGTGAGCGAGCAGCTGTGTGGGGCTTGGCTGCTGGCTGGGGTTAAACCACGACACTGACCAAGCCAAGATGACACAGAGAGGGCAAGGACACTTCCTGCACTGCAGTGGCCAATCAGTTGGAGAGTTTCAGAAGCACAGAAGGATGCTCTCCATAGCTTGCAGCATGGAGTGACTAAGCTGGCATCATATTCAGAATAGTCAGAGCTCTGTGATCATGCTGCAATCAAGCTTCCTCTGAGAAGATGTGGTTCTAGCACCAGGCCAAAGCTACAGTGTCTGAGAAGATCAGGAGTAGTGTTTGGCATATTTTTTCTCATGACAGAATAACAAAATAAATACATCTTAAAAAGCCATAGTCAATAAGCAAAAGGTGACTACAGAACACATTGTTTTAGTAAAAAAAGTAATTACTACCTTGTATTATAGAGTCCCTCAGTACCTCAGTATTTATGATGTTTCTCAAGGTTCACTAATAAACCTTTATGTTTCATAAATTTTGAAGAGTTTTTTCACTGGCCACAACATTACACAATTACAACTTTCACAAATACTACAGTCATCTCATTCTTCAAATTGCTCTTGTTTTTCTTTTCTTTAGACAAGTGCACTCATAAATCAGCCTATGAGGCTTCACTTTTTTGTTTTATTATTATTCAGAAAACATTTTTTTTCCAGTGCAAACAATTTGTGTAGGCTGAACAAAAAATGCCAGTGAAGTTATCAGAAAGTACTCTCCTCACCACAATAGCAACAGCTTCAGCTACATTCAACTCACGTTCCATTACATCTCCTTCACTTACAGTATGGTGATGGAGAAAGGGAATTAATTTCATACCACTTCAAGCCTTCTCTGTCACTAAGCAATTTGTAATGTTTGATTCCCTTCTCCTTGGGTGGTTAATTTTTACTGGCGGTAGGAAAAGGTTATTATCTTCATTCTGCTGTAGTTCTAGGCTATACCTGGTCTCCCAAACACACCAAGAGCATAAAAACTACTTACCGAAGAAATTTCAAACATACATATACTTTAAAATTATATATTAGATTCAGCAATTCTTTTTCCCCTACAGCAACAAATCTGGCTTTTAGAAGATAGTATTGTGTGAAGAATAAGCTGTTCATTCAAATGCAAAGGATTTCTTTGTCCAATTGTATTTTTTTTCCCATTTGAAATCCATTTGCAGGCTTTATTATCTAATAAATACCAGATCCCAATTTATTTTCAGGCAGAGTATTATATTAGCATTCGTGGAACTCTGTCTCACTATTGAACCCTGCTTGTATAAGTTGCGCAGTTTTCTTTAGACACAGATGTCAACCTAAATTGATGAGATTTTCCCACTCCTAATAATTGGTATGAAATTTTTCAACAGTTCCTTCACAGACGTTCATAGCCCATGCTGTAATGAGCCGTTCAGCTTCACATGAAAAGCTAGCAAGAAAACCACCTTCTTCAAAAGGTAAAATGAAATACTAACACTTGCAAAACCTGGCATTGTATCAGAGAGAATTAGAGTGTTCTCTAAGGCATTGAGCACAGCAGCACGTGCACAATCCTGTGTGTGCAGTCCCTTGCCTCTCCTCTGGAATGGTGTGAAGGACAGCATTTAAAATTGCTTATTAAACTTTTTTAACAGAATAACAAGTCAAAACTGTTCAAGATTGCACAGGGTCTATATACGACCCTGGAATTCAGAGCTTGTTCATTTCTTCCTCAGAGCACCAATGTCTTCAATTTGTTTTTCCTGTTTTGCTTTGCTATTGTAATGGATTGGGCTGCTCTCCTGGGAAACTGCCTGCGAATACTGCTATGATCAACTGGGGAGGAAATCACCTGCAAAAGAGAAATTCAAAAGGCTATTTGGTCCCCGCCCAGCACTGATAGAGAGACAACACTGTCAGATCAGTGTCTAGTCCCTTCTTGAAATTTTCTGACAAGGGGTATTCCAAAGCCTCCCATGTCTCTGTCACTATATACCTATACATTGATTTTTTTCCCCTGAAAATCAGACTTACATCTTCTTTTCTGTAATTAAACTGAACACTTCTTGCCAACAGTGCAAAACAACTGGACATGGAAAGCAATCAATTGTTGTGCTTTTTTATGTTACCTTTTAAAAGTTTATTAGAAATCTGTTTTGATCTTCCCCACATCTATCCTCTCTGCCTAAGACTAAACAAAGGCAGTTCTTTCAACATGTCCCTCAGAGGTGATGTCTTCAAGTCATCCTTCTTATTGATGTTGCCTTCCATCTTTTGACATGCTTCAGCTCACCCACACCTTTCAAGGGGGTTGAAAGGTTCAAGTGGGAAAAGATCAAACACCAGAACGAAACAGAAACTTATTGTCTGGTTGCTAATTTTTTTTTTCAGAAAGGATCCCCTTTAATGCGGTGGACACCAACGTAGAGGCATCTACTGTCATTTGAGCTGTCCTACAGATCTCCCCAGCTGACAGATGCTGCTCCACAGGACACAGACCTCCCATGGCTGCTTATTCCCCAGTCCCACACAGATATCTCAGCCATCAAAAGCAGCAAAAGTGACACCATGTTCAGGTAACTCAATCAGTTTTTCTATGTCTGCTTACAGAGCTGGACAAAAAAATAATCTTTCAAGATACAAGTCAGCATCTGTTTACTTCATTTATTTTAGAAATCCTTGTGCTTTTGCAGGCCAGACAGATTTCTACTGCCTCATGTTATGCAGGTTTACGTTTCCTGAGGATCTGCAGGTGTCAGAAGTATGATTTCCTGCTCTTGTCCAATAATAAATGAGTTAACTTTTAACTTAATCTGTATTTTCACATATGAGTTACTTTCTGCCTAAGTACTTTTTTGTTGTATGACTCTTTCCATAAGCTCTAAATATTGTTAATTATACCAAGGAGTTGTATCCAATCCCAAAACAGACTTGCATGAAAATTTTACTGGAGGAACTGCGTGTAAAACTGAGATTTTGTTCTTCAGTTGACCAATCCTCTTTTCTTTCAGTTATGCTTCTACCAACTTCCTTGCCATTTATATAACGATTTCAGGACGTCTGTATGTGCGACCTAATCTTCTTCTGCATTTAACAAAAAATACAGACCCTCCAGACTCTAAGATTGTCAATGCAGAGAAATGCAAAGGACCAGGAAGGAAGTTGTTTACACACCGAATCTTTGAACGCAATTTTCTTTATCCCTTGCTGTGTTTTTGATTGCTTCAACTAATTCACTCTAATATTTCCCCCATGTCCAGTCCAGATGATAGCAGAATGTCTCTCTTAAAACAGATGCCCCACTTCAGGACACATATCTTTTATCTCAATCTGTAGAAACACAACTCAGATGGTCTAAAACACAGTCCTCCAGCAGTCTTAGGCACACAAATGGAAAGAATACACAAAAAAGTAAATCCAGCTTCAGGGCAGAGGACCATCCTGGTGGGTCCAGCAGAAATCCACGGCCAAGAGCTGTGCAGCTTAGACAGAACCAACCTGCACTAACAGTGGGAGCAATATAGATATGAGCCAAGGAAATCCTTTACCTAGCCTCATAACTGAAAAATTATAATTTCCCCTGATAGAGACAGCTTAGTACAACAACGTGTTTATTTGAGATGGCACTGTACACCCAAAAAAAGCCATTTGAAAGCCATATGTTGCTGGGTGATAGAGGCTGTAGCACAGATTGGTGGATCCCATCCAAGGGGTTAAAGGGAAGTTACAGACTACATGGATTTGTTCTTTTTTTTTTGCTCCTTTTTTTGTTCCTGTCCTTATTAAACAGTCACAGGGAATTTCTGCTGGCTGGCCAAGGGTGAGGAAATGCTCATTATACATGTAGTGGGGAGTCTCACCAACAAACCATTTGAGAAATCTCGGTGTAAATTGTAAGGGGAACAGGGAGGTGCTACAGCTTTCTGACCATCTTCATGGCCTCCTCTGGACTCACTCCAACAGTCCCATGTCCCTTTTTTGGAAGCTGAATTTATTAACATGCAGACATTGCAATGTATGAAATTAGAGTTTTAATTGAAAACTGGCACTGATACAAGTATGCTGCTGAGAAGGGAAATATGGATTTTGGTATTGGCAGTGTTGAACTCCATAGTGGGCTGTTATTTGCTAATGTTTTTACACATACAAACCATACACCCATTAGCAAGCCACTTCACTAAATAAGTAGAGTACAAATGTAGTTAATAATTATTGCAACTGAGACAGTAGTGAGTACAGGCTCTTCTCATCTGCACTCAGACATACAGACAGCTTATGCCTATGTGTGATAAAATGAGCTCTCTTTCTTTATATGATCTGCTTTTCTCCATTATCTGTAGAATACAAAAATAGCAGCAGGGACAAAACCCTCCAGCATGATTCAAGAGCTAAGAAAAGCCACAAGCCACCCTGCTAATGTGATGAGAATTCGCATGCAGCGCTGCTGACTGCTCCGTGCAAAAATCCCGATGCATCTCTGCTCAGTGCCTTTGTATCATAATTTCCATGTGTACAGACATGCACACAGCAGGGGAGCACGGCACAAAAAAAGCCACCTCGGTGAAATCAGTTGTAGTACTCCTGGTGAGTTAAACAGAGACCAGCGTCTGCCTCAGGTCTTGAAGTCAGTGTGCCCGTGTAAAATAACATCTTAACTGCAGGTCTGAGCATAGTGTGGGACCTTTGCATTTTGGTTTGCCGCAGAGGAAACCCCGGGCAAGTCAGTGTGTCAAAAGATTGACGCAGTTTTGATACATCAGAAGTCCCTTGCTGAAGCATGAAGAACATGCCCCCACCATGCTGCTGCGATCCATGACCAACCCACCCTTCTCTACTGCAGCCCAGCTTTTAACCAGATTTGCCGTTCTGGTAAGCACAGCATCTCCCAGCATCAGCTCACCTTGTAGCCCCATTTAGTGCTAGACCCATCTTAAGGGAAAAGCAAAATCATATTTATTGTCACAGAAGACAGGAGTAATGTACTTTATTTATGGAATTGGGAACAAAGTTATAAAAAAAAAAAGAAGAAGAAAAATTCATTATAAAAGGCACTGAAGTGCCTGTCCTCATCTGCTCTATCAGGAGTTGTTTGCAGATGTTGCTGCTGTGGATAAATTCTCACAAGCAAATACCCATCAGAGTGTTGTTTTGGAGATCCTGCCTCTTTCTCTGCTCACAGTCCCCTGTTTATATGCTTTCTTAAAAGGAAAAATCTCCAAATATTTATGAACCTTCAAAATCTGTTCCATCTCTCCCTGGGCTCAGGGTAAGGCTGAAGAGGGTCACAGCAGTGGAAGAAAGACCAGAAAAAAGACCAGGGCTCAGCTGTGTTCATTCACATTCACTGCCAGGGATGCTTGCACCCTGCAGATCCCCACATGACCTCTGCAAAATCCAGACCTGAAAATGGGGAGATGTTAACCCCACTTCCTGGTGTCCTGTGTGAAGTCTTGGCCTTGAGCACCCGGTGGGACAGTGGGAGGTCACATTGCCCCTCCATGCCTAAGGAAAAAGCACCATCATTCTGAGTCAGCAGCCATCCAGAGACGCTCATGCAGCCTGGCCATGCAGCAGTACTGGATGTCCTTCCCTCCACAGCAGCTCACTGTGTGAAAAAATACCCCATCACTGACCAGCAAAACAAAGCACCACAAAAGCCAACCCTTTCTGTAGGGGGTATGTGTTTCTCTAATTAGGGCACCTTCCCAATATCTCTGTTTTTAAGTGCTATAACAACAGGCAGTATGAACATTAACAAATCAAACAGAATGGGAGGGCAGGCTCTCAAACAAAGTCCACATTAGAGGAGTGGACTGTGCAAAATGACATGAAAGCCAGCAAGTCTAGAATAGATTTAAGAAGTGACAAGGAACAGGTACAAATTTTTTTGAGCCTAGTAAGTAGGGTAGGAGGGATAAAGACTTAGCAACTTAATCCTGGTAAGTTGTTTCCCATTTAATTATCTTGGCATCTGGAAGTGCAGATGTGTTGGTTGAAGTAACCAGCATTATCATATAACATACTAGAACAATATACTTCAGGCATGACATGATTTCTACTCTTCTTCTTCTTCTCATTTCTAACTAGGAGTCCAGTTTACTTTTATCCCCCTTTACAGGCAAGCCCCTATTTTTGCACTGTGTTGGGACTACCACAAAATACATGGAAATTGGGTTTTGTGAGGGCACAAACCCAGTAATTTCTTCCTCGCCCCACTCACTGCAGAGCCATTTTCTGACTTTCTAATATATGTATATTAAATTCGTGTACATCCAGAGCATGATGCAACCAAATCAAGAAAAGGTAAAGTCACAAAGAAAATAGAGTAATAAATACTACTGAGAATTCTTTAATGCTGGACTGCTGCTCACTGTAGCTATTGATAGTTATATAAATATAGCTAACTAGTTGGACCAGTTACTAGGGAGCCATAAAAACAGTAATCTTGTGAACTGATATCAAACCCCATCAGACTGCCTGTCCATCAAGCAATCTTCTACGAAATCCTTGGAGGGTCAAACCACATTTATTTTTCAATAGGTGATGTTTCCACCTCTTGAACCTCAAAAAGAAAATACAGGCTATCAAGGTCTCTGGCACAGGTCTGTGTGCTCCTGAGGGTACACAGCATCTACCACAGCTGAGCTCAGTCACGATGATGTTTGCAGACACCAACAAATAGCCAGTTAAAAGTTACTGTATTGAAAGAATGCACCTTAATTTAAGAAATTCCAAAAAGAAAGGAAAAAAAAACACATTAGCTTTGAAGCTAACTGAGCCTACACATCTGCCCAACAGTGTCAGAGGCTGTCAGGACCTCCCAAGTGTTCACCTGCTCTGGGGAGTCACAGGACTGTGGCTAGAAACAAGTTGCCTTCCCTGTGGCAGCACAGCCATCCCCTGAGTGCCCCCATCAGCACCACTGCCCATGTCCTCAATCTGCTGACCAGAGCTCCATGAATTCCTCATGACCTGCCAATGCAGAACCTTAGTGTCAGGAAATAAGTTGGTTCTTCAAGCAACTTATCATCATTTTGTCTTGAGTTGGAAATAAGTACTCAGCAGTGTTTTTGCTAGAAATGTTTTCTGCCCTATACAGCAACACAGTAAGAGTATAAATGTTCACAAGGTGAAGTTCTCCATAGTCTACTTCTTGGGTTTCAACACTGAAACTTGGTCTCCCCAAGAAGACATTCTAAGTCTTCAAACTGCTGAAAGAATTGGTATTAACTGTACAGTTCAGAAAAGAAGTTTTGCTCTTTACAGGTTTAAATTCATACAGCACGTCTGTGAAAGAAGAGACTTGGATGCCTATGGATTCAAACATGTTCCATTTTCTTTTCCAAGTATATGGATCCTATGCTCAAGCAGTTCACTGTACATATAGCTTTCTAAAGCCCTTTTAACTGATATAAATAACCTGATTTTTAGTTCACAGTGTTCCAAATTTTATCAGCAGAAAGCTATGTCTTATGTACTCTTCCAAACACAAATACATGACAAAAATAAACTCTGATTACTTTGGTAGCTCTGCTTACTGGGACATTCTTGCCTGCTTTTTTAACTCTAGGCACTGCTGTATATTTATTGTTTGAATACATACAGCATGAAAAGGAAGGCAAGGGTGTTTTCTAAGTGCCTTCTGTAAAGACACTCCTAAACAAAACTCTGGGAAAGGCTTGCCCTGATGCAGGTTTGCCTGTTCATCTACCATAGCTGCACAGTGGAAACATTTTTTCAAGGTGGAAAAGGGATGCTGAACAAAGGGAGCTCGTTCTTGTGTGATTTCCTTTCTTTCTGGGTGAAGTCAACCAAGTGCTCTCCTATGTTTTGTCTCACTTCCTCTCAAAGTCTCAGGACTTCTTCTAGCAAAGCTGCTGTGAGGAGTAATGACAAACAAAGCAGCACATAACCAGTAAGAAAATATATGGAATGATGCCCATATTGGCTTTGAAATATGAAGATGAGTCTTAGTAGAAAATGATTTGACTTCTTTCAAAATTGGAACAGGTTGCCCAGGCAAGTGGTTGAGTTACCATCACTGGAGGTATTTAAAAGGTGTGTGGATGCGGTGCTTAGGGACATGGCTTAGTGGTGGACTTGGCAATGCTGGGTTGGTGGTTGGACTCCATGATCTTAGAGGTCTTTTCCAACAAAGAAGTCTATAATTCTATGTGTTATGCAAGACTGCAAAGGTGAGTAATCCCAAGGAGGGCTGCTGTGGGCACCAAGCATTTTGAGCAGAACTGTTGTGAAATGGGACCAGCCTGATGCCGAAGAGATTTTTTCTTTTATGCTTTTTGTATTAGTAGAATTTTTACTCTCATACTTTTCATATATTAACAGCCCTGTAGCCTTTACCCTATAACCTTGTAAAATTCCTAGCTGATAATTTCCCTATCCCGTAGTCAAAATAAGATTCCTATGTCAGCCTTATCACCACTAGTGTTCTAGGGACCAGGAACACTTCTCTGTCCCATGTCTCCTAAAAACCCAAACAACAGTAGCCAGCAGCATTAGGAGGGGATTTCAGTAGGAGGCTGAGCCAAAGGGGATCACCTCATTAACCATATTTCTAATTGGGAGATTTCTGTAAACTATGTTAATTTGCTGTAAACCTATAAAAATGCTGGAGTCCACTGCGGGTAAACACACACTGAGAACGGACACTTGGGACGGGACACAGCACTGATCAACACTGATCAGTGTGCGTTTGTACCCTGGAAGGACCTCCAATAAACATAACTGCTTTCCCTACCCTCATAGCATCGTCCAACTTCTGATTTTAAACAGATAAAGGCATCAGCCTCTGAGATCAAGACACACTGAGCAGCGAAGTTACCAGCCTGGCTGCGCCCTTGTCTCTGCAGCAGTACAGGTTGTCCCAGTGCTATTTCCCCTCTGAACCGGAACAGATTTTCCCAGTTTGCAACTACTATTAGCTACGTCGACTACAGATACACTATGTACTGGGGTGGCTCCCCTGCCAAGACTACTCTGGAGGGACTAAGGCGTTATCCCAAAGGAGTAGTGTGAGAAGTAACAGTGCCTTCATCAAGCTGTAGCTGTCCCTACAGCTCTCAGCACCAAACAAGCATAACCTCACTCTGGTGGTTTGTGATCTGCTCCCTCAAACCCCACAGGCACAGATCCTCCATCAGAGGAGCAAGGGGAAGTTGCACCTTTTGCAGCTTTGAGCTGAAAGTGACACAGGTTTCTAGGCTTTCTCCTCCACACTTCCCACTTCAGGCTAAATTTCCCGTTTATCACACCTTGGTCTCTGTTCCCCTGAAACAACCCATTTTCCCAGGCAGTGGCTGGATGACCTGGCAAAGACAACCCTGTGCTTGCTCTCATGCTGAGGTTCACAGGCAATCAATCACTGGAGTGTCTGCTTGTTGCTTATAGATGGCTAAGTAAACTTTTCTGTTTTCAAAGTATTTCAAGCAATAAAAACAGATACCCCAAACCAATCTCTGAATGCTACTTGAGAAGCAGAGCCAGGGCCTCTGGATAGTGGAGGAGCAGCCTCTGAGCTGGTGATGAGGGGAGAGATGGGCTTGGGGCAACCTCAGTGAAATGCGATGCTGCATCAGCAAGGTTGACCAGGAATCCCCACTTGAGGAATCTGGGTCAGAAAAATGACTTAGCTGTTTTATAAAGACTTGACTGTAGGAAAGAGAGTATCGCTTTAAACATGACAAACCTGTGGGGAGACAGAAGAGCAGTCTGTGGGAAAAGGCTGTCCACAGCCCTCGGGTGTGGAGGGAGCACTGGCCCAGGGGAGGGGAGAAGCTACTACAGGACAACACAGAAATTTTCCCTCACAGCTTGGGGTTCTTATCTATTTATACCTGGGCACTATTGTTAGTAGTCATACACGGAAAAAGACACATTTTCTTTTCCATGCACAGGGTGCACTGCTGGATGTGACAAGGGCCAGGTGCAGTCTTTTAATAGAGAAACAGATTCAGGTTGAATCAAATAGGGTGAGGGAAAATCATGTACCACACTCCACACCACTTGAATTGGTCACTTTTCTTGGGTCAGGCAAAGAGCACATCAAGGGGAAGAGACAACTCTACCTTACCCCTCTTGGCTCAGTTTGGCCTGACTAGTGTCATTTAAAGCTCTGTATTAGACAAGGGAAAGTCCATTAAGATCACAGGGAACTGGTGATTTCACAGTGTCATGGATCAGATCCACATTTGTTAAGCTTCAGTGATCTCTACTTACTCGATTCTTTCCAAGCAATGTTTGCTCTCACCCTGAACCCTAACACACAAAATTTGGTGAAAGGCTCCTGTCATTATCCATCTTTAGGATGACATTACACTTCTCTCATTCCCACTGGCAGAATAAAACATCTGGGGGTTGTTTGCACTAACATCAGTGAGAAAAATGTGAATACATTTTTTCAAAAGCATAGGAACACACTCCAACAAAGACTTGGCTTTGATTTGGCCGGGGGGCCTGACAATTGCATCGGTGACAGCAAATGTTTTCATTTTAATCTGTAGTGAGATTTATTCTGAATAGTTAAAATATATTAGAATTATAGAATTATGGAATCACTAAGGTTGGAGGAAGAAAGGAAGGAAGGAGATCAGGTTGATGCAGCAGGACTTGCCTCTCCTACACCCATGCTGGCTCAGCCTGATCCCCTGGTTGCAATGCGACGGCACTCAAGGTGCTCTGCTCCGTGACCTTCCCTGGCACTGAGGTCAGGCTGACCAGACTCTCATTCCCGGGATCCTGCTTCTGGCCCTTCTTGTAGATGGTGTCTCACATTTGCCAACCTCCAGTGAACTGGCACTTCCCCAGTTAGCCAGGACTGCTGACACATGGTTGAAAGTAGCTTGGTGAGCTCTTCCACCAGCCACAGGGAACTGTGCTGGCATTACACAGGAACAGGCACTGATGCTATAAACAGCAGAGCAAGAAACTCACTCACTTGTAGGAGCAGACAGGGATGTGATTTTTCTTTCTATGTGGTATCTGCCTCATTTTAGGATCCTATACATTCAATTCACTTGGAGCTACTTTATTCCAGCAGTGGGTGTCACACAACTTGCCACACAGCTGTTGTCAATTAATAACAACAGGATACTATAATAAAATGAACAACCTATTAGTTCACATCCTGGTTTATTTTCATGCCTCACTCTTGAGAAAACCAACCAGCAGCTGCACTGTGACTTTGAACTGGTCCCTATTCATTTCCTACTGGGGTGTGCTTGGGCACCAAAATGTATTATGCATGCACACCAGCTCAAAGGAGCCTCGTTTTTGCTTCAAGCCTGTGGAAATAATACATTGGATCTGATGGTTATACAAATAGCAGCAATTATGCAGAAATCAGCCCATGTTCCCTTGGTAATGGCACCTCATTAATTTTGCTGAAACCTCCCTAAATTATAGTAATGAATTCTGCTGTCAGATTTGGGGTTGAGGTTTTTTTGTTTGTTTGTTTTTCCCTTTCATAAGCAAATTGTGCCATAGAAAAGAAAGAAGGGGACATTTCTGCTTGGTTGCAGTGGACAAATTTCCCATCAGAAAACAGTGGTGGTGAGAATAAGAGCTGTGGTGTCTAGTACACACTAAAATTGTGCTTGCTAACAGCTGTAGAGAAAGTATTACTTTGACAAAAAAAAATTCAAGAATTAGTTCCAGAAGTGGCACAGCCCAGTTTCCAATAGATTTCTGTCTTGTGGGCAGCTGAATTGCATGAAAGTTGCAACATGAACTCATCATGTCAGTAAACATGACAGAATACTCCAAGGAGAAAGAAATAATATTAATTTTGAGAAGAACTGCTATTAGCCAGAAGGGGTTTTTTTATTGGTAGTAGTAAATGCCAGATAACCTCCTTAGGAGACAACCTTTGACAGACGAGAGGATACTTCGCTTGACCCTGTGCATTGCAAAGCTGAAAATCAGCCATGAAACACAACTCACCAGAGGCCTTGAAGACAGACAAAGCATCCCTTGGCTCTTCACGTGGATCCTCTAGCAACTGGTACAATTTGAGCTCAAGTTGGAGTAAAAACATGAGTGGAAATGAGGTGTCTTTGAGGCCTTCAGGAGTCTGTCAAATCTGATCAAAACCGAACAGCAAGTTTGAAATTTATTGAGAAGGGAGCTGATGGTGGACTGGGAGCTGCAGCAATAGACATTGAGCTTAGCTTCTTCAGAAACCAGGCTAATAAAGAGATACACTTGCATTATTGTCACCTTTCTGGTTCCCAGGGCTAGCTGATAACAGTGTCACCATATGGACTTGGCCTCTATGTAAAACTCTACAAGCACTGCTCTCAAACTCTGTCTTTGGAGGTCCAGGCCTTTAATACAGGTGTTTCTCTTCAATGGACAGACATAACAGGAGCAGCCTCCTACTCTCTGAAATCAAGTATCACTTAAATTTTCATATGGAAAACTGCTCCAACAAGACACCGTTGGCAGGTACATGGTTAGAGATCGACTGTCTTGTGTGCTCAAAGAGCCAATCTAAACAGAGCTCTGTATACGTGGGCAGTGTTCACTGGGCAGCCCGGTTGCAGGAGGCTGCAGAGATTCCTTTCTTCTCATGCATGGAGATGGAGCAAACAACTACTGCTCCAGTGATGTTAAAATCAAAGAGCCTCAGGACTTGTTTTAAAACACAATTATTTCCAAATATAATTTTTCTGTCTTTATTTCCACTTTCAAAGGACTATGGAGAGGCTTCTTCAAAGACTGAGAAAATATTCTAAGCTATTTTGGTTCCATTTACAAAATATTGGCTAGATGACTAACTGCTAATAAATAATAAATACTCCACAAATCCCAGGGATGAGTGACATTTTGTCCCTTATCGCTCCTTGTGAAGTCCTAAATAGGGTTTCCTTCAGTTTGCATTAGGGAGGAGGGGAACTGTCATTGTGGAACCTCCTATACAAACTGACACTGAATGTTCAGTAAAGTGTTTCTAATGCAAATCATTTTATTCTCTATACTAATGGATGCAGTAATGGCAACAGGTGATTGGGTTAATCATCATTACTACCCTGCTGCACATACAGAAGGATAAAGATTCAACTGCCATTTCTCAAGTTTGCAACTTCAGTTAGTTATCTGTGTGTTTCTGACCTTTTTTTTTTTCAAATTATTTTTTAATTTTATATTATCTAACCTTCTAAGTCCTGGTGAGGAAAGTTCCAAAAGAATCACAAGAATCGGTTATTTCATGAAATAACCTTCCATCACTCCCAGCTATGTCCCAGCTTTTACCATGTCCGCTTCTCATAACTGAAAGTCTTGATGAATGCTTTATTATTCATGTGTGCTATGTTTTCCATCTTTTGTAGCCTGCAGGATGCAGCTATACAATGATACTGTTTGATTTCTTTTGGGCCTTTCATTCATTCCTTTCATAAATTGCATGCCTGTGATGTGTTTTCCCAAACACTTCAACAACACTGACCATACTAGAGAATCCTGATCCAGGAAATACTATTTGCTGTAATGAATATGCTAATGAAACTGTAAAAACAAGTTTTAAAATATAATCTGAAAATATAATCTGAAAAAATAAAACAAAATTTGTGTAGATGAAGTAATTGGTGTGAGTATGAGGTATTTCTAAATGGGCTAGAGAGAAGGCTGGACACTAGGGAACCTCTGGGCCAGCTCTCCTTTCTGTTGCACTGCTAGAAGTATGTGGTTTATTATGGCCAACACACCTGTACAGCCAGGTCATTGCTTTCAAACCCAGTTAATCTAACATTTAGAAATATTGAGTGTATAAAGACTGTTGATCAGAGGTAGGAGCTCCTAGTGACTGTAAAAAATTGTGTTTTCTAAATTAAATCCCTAAGTGGGAAAAATATCATCCAATGCCTTTCTTACTAGCTGTTTCAAATTATTCTCCTGTTTCATTGCATTGGGTTTACATGGACTGCAGGGGTGGCTTCTGTGAGAAGACACCAAAGGCTGCCCCCATGTTGTTGAATAGAACCTGTTCCAGACAACTCCAAGATGGACCTGCTGCTGGCCAAAGCTGAGGCCATCGGTGACACTGGTAGTAGCACTCCTGTGATAACATAAGAAGGGGTAAAAAATGCTGCACAGCCTCTGGGAGACAAGAGTGGGAAAATGTGAGAAAAACTCTGCAGAAAAGCTCTGCAGAAATAAAGGTCACTGAAGAAGGAGGGGCAGGAGGTGCCACGGGTGCCAGAGCTGATCCCCCTGCAGCCCACGGTGAAGACCATGGTAAGGCACCTGTGCCCCTGCAGCCCAGGGAGGTCCATGGTGGAGCACAGATCCACCCTGCAGTCCCCAGAGGACCCCATGCCAGAGCAGTGGATGTGCCCAAAAGAAACCTGCAGCCTGCGGAGAGCTGACACAGGAGAAGGTTCCTGGCAGGAGCTCCATCTCATGGAGAGGAGTCCATGCAGGAGCCCATTTTCTGACAGGACCTGGGAAAGTATGGTGGCCACAGGTGACCCGTGCTGGAGCCATCTGTTCTTGTATGACTGTAACCCCTGGAAATGACCCATGTTGAAGAAGCTGAAAGCCTGTATTCTATGGGGGAAATCCCCCATTAGAACCAGGGAAGAGCATCAGTTCATCACATGTTGTCTCTGCCGCAATTCCCATTCCACATCCACCTGACCACTCAAGGAGCAGAAGAGTGAGAAGTGAATTTGAGCCTGGGAAGAAGGGGAGGTGGGGGAGACAAAGAGGTTTTAGTTTTGTTTTATTTTTCACTGTCCTTGTGTGTTACAATTAATTGTTAGTAAATTAACTTAATTTCCCCAAGCAGACTCTGTTTTGTCCATGATATCAATTGATAAGTGATCTCTCTGCCCTTTACTAGGCCATGAGTTTTCTTCACGTTTTCTTACCCTGTCCTGTTGATGGAGGGGGTTGATGGGCACCCGGCAGCCGGCCAAGGTAAGCCAAACACAATCACTTTTATGTTTACTCTTTTTCAAAAGTCCTCCTGTGAGTATTTACTCTGATGGTCTCCCTATCTGATAGTCCTTATTTTCTCTCTCTTCTGCTGAGGTGTTTCTTACGTAAATACAAGATCAACCATGTTTCTATTAAGCTTTAGTTACTAATTTGCTCCCTTTTAATTCATCACTTGTGCTGCTTAATAACTTTATTTTGCTTGGCCTTTTGAAGTCCATATTCAGTCTTTACTAGTGCAACACATTATTAAGTCAATTCTTGAGGTGCACATGGTACTTCTGACAAATTCAACAATAGTCTGTCCTCTAACAAGCTTACAGCTCAAATGATAGACGACAGAAGAAGCCTGAGCTGGGGGCAATCACAGAATGATAAGACTTTCACAGTGTACACTTGAGAATGAATTGACCACAGGATATATATAGATCATCACATCCTTTGATGGCATGTAACTGTGTAATCAGTGTCTGATAATGGCTTCAAAACATCAAAGCAATGAGATTTTAAAACAACCTTCTTGTTAGAGTGGTGGGGACAACAAAATAAGTCATCCTTAAGCTGGAGCCTGGTGTGTTTCTGAAAAGGACTGTGTAATGCTGTTGCCTCCAGCAGTGGGAGAGTAGATTTATTATTTTTTTAATTTTACTTTTTTCCCATAGTATTTTTTGTATTTGCTTGTTGTGAACAGGGAGGGAAAGGGGCTTTTTATAGTGTAAGTTTACAGAAGATGAATGTCAAGGCTGCATGCATGAGGGGCTGCAGCCAGAGCACAGCACGTTGGGAATGGATGAAGAAATGCCAGCACAAGATCCAGTGAGAAAGAAGGTCATGAAACAGCTTTCCATAACCCTGCCCACCTGCACCTGTGGGAGCTCCTGTCCTAAAAGGTGAAAGTATTTGGTTTATTGCACAAGAGATGGACATTGTGCATTGATGGACAATGTGACTGAGTATTGCTGCAGACCAGCAGATCACAGACTAACAAATGACAGCTGTCAATCTGCCTTCAGAGCGGCCGGCACATGGCACCAACCCTGCTAACTTGCCAAACCACATTAAAATAAACCATTAACTGTTTTCCAAATGAGCCATTTCTCTAGCTTTCAGAGAGCAAATAAAGGCAGGGAGAAGAAGGAAGGTGGTCTGCAGGTCAGAAAGAGAAGCAGGGGCATATGGCCAGAATATGATCTCACGATTGACTGTGATCTGCTTTTGAAAAATAGTTTCTACTCCATGTGTACCAGTATATTTGAGGATAAATGACACTGTCGGTAGAGTGGCTAGACATCTTAAGAAAAAATTAAAGGGTTTATTTGATTATATGAGGATAAAGCATTTGTGCAGGCAAAGCATAATTAAATAGCAAGCTCTCTACAGCCCTCGGAATGTTGCTGCAAGGTTAAGGTATCGTCTTTTTCCCTTGTGCGCTGATTGCATTTTGCCTACACATGCCCCCCCCCACCCCCCCCAAGTCTGTCAGCTTGCTGGATCTGCCACTTTTTTCCTCATTTGAAATAGTCTTTTCTTACTGGAGAAAATACTTTTGTAAAGCTACCAATAGCCTCCCAAATACTGGTAGTATTCAGGGAGCAATGACAGGGAATGGCTTATTCTTCCTCTGTGTTTCTGTCATTGATCGTACCTAGAGACTGAATCCTGTTTGAAATATAGATGTATTTTCAAACTGACTGTTCGCTAGAAAAAGCTAGAAAAAACATTCGCTGAATGAAAAAGGCTAAGAGAGAATGTGGAGTGTAATTGTAGCCTTTAAATTTTTTATTGGATTTTAAGTAGGAACAATTTTTCTATGATGCTACATAGCAGGGAAATCCAGGAGTTTCTGTACAGCACCTGCTTGATGGCTTTGGAGCCCCAGATCCCAGAAGCCAGCCTGCATTCTGCTTTCTCCCTATTTTCTGCCATACCTGAGCTAACACTCCTGAATGTTTCATTGTCTGTCACTCCACAGAAGCCAGGCAAAAATGTTTTGTTGGAGTTTTTAAAGCACCTCTAGGTGCTTTGGCACATAGCTATTTCTACAAAAACTCGCTTCAGCTTCTTCATTCTCTGCCTACTTCACTCTCTTCTGCAAGTTGCCTTTTGCTGCATGGCTGCTGAAACTTTGACGTGGAAAAGGCACCTGCTGTTTTCTGCAATTGCTGTCTACCACCCTGTCTGTCCATCCGTGCCTACCCAGGGAAGCTTCTCAGCTTATTATATTGTCCAGTGGGGGGCAAGGATGGCCTTTGGTCAGCACCCAGCATGCAGGGATCTTTCTCTGTGCAAGCACTTCTAAGCACAACAGCAACACAAACACATCGACAAAACAGTACTTGAAATAGAAACAGGATTCTGCCACAAACACTCTCAAGAGCTTCCTTCCCCTCTCTGTTGTTTTGATCTCTCTCTTTTGAGTTTGATCTCTCTCTGTGCACTACCTTCACCAAATGTCTTTTGCAGCACACTTGGAGGGTTCTGGATAATTTCAAGAGTTTCAAGTGCATTCTTCCCTGAATGTGTGTTTTGAATGCAGGCATCACAGTAACATCTCCCCCTTGAAGAGTTTTGTTATTGCATTTCATAGTGATTTGATTTGCTCTCTGTTTCTTATTCTTAGGTGTCTTTCTGGCAATAAACATGTATTTTCCCTCATGGGACAGTGGAGAGTGTTTACTCCTCAGCTCTTTACATCTGCTTCACCTTACTGCATCTCTTTCAGGATAAGCCATTTCTGTGGGGGCTGGGGAAACACAGTACATTAAACTTCCTGAAATGAGGCAGGAGCAAAAAATCTGGGGTGTGATGGTTCAAGCATGGGGTGACACAACACTTGTGCCATGGTCTTGGTGATGGAAAGAAGGATTTAGCAGTCATCACTGCTGAGGCCCTCAGAGACACTTCTCGCTCAAATCTGAAGTTGGCATCCACAATCTGTTTCCCAGAAGACCACTGATGGTTACAGGCATGGCAAGTTATAGCATATGCCTCTTAATTCTTGAGAAAATATATTCAAAATCACTTGTGTAGGGATATGACAATCCAAACTCCCTGAAGGGAAGGAGAAATGAAGCAAAATGCAGCATAGATGAGGAAGAGAAAGGGCCAGATGGGACAGGCATCCTGCCAGCAAGAAGTGTGATCAATGAAAGGCTCTCCAGAACATGGGCTACACCATTGCCCTGAGCATCAAACATCGCTTGCTGTTGATCAGATATCTTGGCAGTCAGTTCTGTGGGAACATTTTGTCCTGAAAACTGTTTACTCATTGCTCCACATCTGGAATACAAGCAGAGAGCCTGAGGGAAGTTTCAGGTTCAAAGGGCTTCACAGAAAACATGACTAGAGGTGCCATCAAAGAAAGTTCTCTTGTCCAGTCTTTGTCTGGAGATCCAGCCTCCCTCTTGCCACTCCAGTCAACTTCATCTCAGTCACCTAGAACAGGTAATGCATTATTCCTTCATGTTCATATACAAATAATGGCCCAGAAGGTGTAGTCACTGTAATAGCTTAGATTTGGTTCCAGCTCAGCTTTGTTTCAAAAATATTTGTGGTTTCAGATGAAGCCAAGCTTAGCTTTTGTCCTGAGTATGGACTTCAGACCAACCCAAGTTATGTGTAAGCTCTTTGTAAGGCTGGTTTTGAACTTTCCAGTAAGAAAAAGCCCTGTCTGGATACAGACCCGTGTATCTGCCTTGATCTGAACTGAAATTATCACTAATATCTTGAATCTAAAACATATTTTATGCTTCTTGAACAGTAAAACAATGGAAAAAAGAGTCTGTTGATAGCTGCTGTTGGGCAAGAAGAGATCAAAATGTGCCAAAACAGTTTCTTTAGCAGTCTCCCAGAGCCTTCAAATTGTTTTCACCTAGTAAAAACTTGGGATATTAGCAAAGACCGTTTCACGTTGTTACTCTAGGCAATTAGGAAATTATTATAATGTTTTGCCACTTTTTGAAGTATCTTAAGCCATATGTAACTCACTGTATTTCTAACAACATCTGTCATTTCCTTGGGAATACCTCACTTGTCAGAAATTAAAATGCATTACCACTAATGAGACATTCTGATTTCAGACTGTCATTTCCGATTCTAAATATAAAAGTAATTACCAGCACATATGACCCCCCACAACTGAACAATTTTATCATCACTCCCAGAAGTAGCATCAATACTTTTGTTGTTTCTTGTAAAAGAAAAGCCTTTACCATAAAGACACCCTGATAGTCAAATAGAAGACATTACAAAGATACAAAGGAATGAAATAATTGCATCAGTGATTTAGCAATATTTTCTACTTAAAAGAGCAAGAAATAAATAGAAAAGGACAGTTATTTAAGTTCTTATGTATCATTATACAAGGCAGCTTTTGGTTTTCTTTCCAAATGCATGGGAAAAAATACCTAAAAGTGGAATTTCTGAAAACTGAGTCTCAGCTGAGTCTCTGAAAACTGCAGCAACAGTAGGCAGTGAAGAGCAGTTTGTGCTACTTGTAAATCTCAATAAATGAAATGTCCTTTCTTTTCATCATACCAATATTCACTTTGCAAACTATACAGCCATTCATGAGAGGCCTTTTAAAATACAAGCAGCAGATTCATAAACAAGCTGGATTCCAGGGATAATTTTGCCTGGAGATGCAAACCTCATATCCCTCCCCTGCAGCACTTCTCCTTTTTCAGCACACCCTTTGCAGCAGGCAAACATTTCTGGTAGCATCATCATCCATCTTACTGTTCAACCCTCTCAGCCGTGGATGCTCTATGTTGGATATCCTGTATTTGACATAGAGTATAAGAAGTCTAAGAAGGGAGTCAACAAGTAACCAGACATTTATAGACTCTCTCTTTATCTAGCACTCATAGTTGAAATTGTCTAAATAATTGTTGCATTCTTATACATTCTTAATCTGTAATTGAATTCCTCTGTGCATCTCTATACATTACAACACACCTCTGTATAGCCCCTTCCATGTTTTACAAGTTCTGTTTCCAGATGAGTTTGAGTAAATATATGGATAATGGTGGTTAAATAAGTAAGAACATTTCTTCACTACTTACTACTCAATACCAAGAAGCTGTATTTTGAACAAACTGTTCTGGTTTATTCTAATAGGAAAGATTTCAGCACTCTACTGTATATCTGATAAGATCAATATTCAGACAGGTACTAATTATGTCCCCTTTTTTCATTTCGTTCCCATTTAAAAGACAAGAGAACTTGATGGAATTTTGCCCAAATTCTTCTCCTTTTCATGAGGATAAGATCATCTGAGGAGATTGACTAAGAGAGGATGGATCTTCTTGGATCACCAGATCTAGTTCTCTGTTATCTCTGTTAGCCATGTCACACATATTTTTCCATAAAGAGACAAGTATCTAAGTTTATTTTTTACTCATATCAGTAATCAGCTACTGGGTAGGAACACTGGGCTCATTTCCACTTGGAAATTATTCTTATCCTTGTTTATTTCCAGTTGTTCTTGTATCAGCATTCAGGTCAGATAAATGCAGTTAGGTCCTTTGGTTAGCTGCCAGAACATGGGTTTTCCTTTCTTCTGATTCTCCTCTCCTTCTTACCCTCGTTCTTATTCCTCTTCAGAAAGGACAGATCATCACAAATGTGTGCTGTGTTTGGGGTGGGCCTTTTCAGTGGTTCACAGAATGTAAATAAGACTTTTGCAGTGTCTGCTGAAAGAACTCTGCCTGGTCCAGCCACAGGCCCCTTGTTGGCCTTGCCACAGTTGCGTCTCAACCTGCTCACCCTGCAGATGCTTAGAATAACAAAGTCTTGTTCCTTCCTCCTTTGTTTCCAGCTGATGAACTCCAGCTTACAGCAGGAATTTTAGCTACTTAGCAACCTTGTAATTTTGCCTTCTATAATGTCATTATTTCTTTATTATGTCAAGAGTTAAGGTCATCCTTTTGTTCCTGTACTGTTCCTACCTCCCAGCTGTTACCACCAAGAGCTCATCAGCATGTTTCTACTTTTTCTGCCAAGCTCTGAGATATTTCTGAGTACGTCCAGTACCCAAGGGATTAAATTCTTCTTTTTCCTCCTATTGATTAGTTCCCCTCCACTGCAAGCCTCTTGCAATCTGCTTATCAGACATTTGCCTAGCTGTCATATACAAATTAACACACAAAACTCCAGCTCTATTAATCATTTTCACTGAGGAAATGTTTTACTTAAGTTCAGGCAGATTGGAGCTATTTCATTACCCTTTTATCAAAAATTAATTGAATCATGAGGGATAAGTATTAGGTTAGACTGACACAATCTACTGTCAGGAGATGGCAAATCTATGTCGTGTTTTATACCATTCCCCATCTAGTTCCTTGCCTTTAATTATTCTTTTAGATTTATGGGATGAATATTGCCTAAGTTTCTAGTTTTCCTGCATTCAGCATTCTGAATTCAAAAATGGCTATAGGAATTGGCATAATTTATCATCAAGTTAAGAATTACTGGGTTCAGTTGAAAACATAATAACGTTTAATTATTTGTAAAGCATATTTCCGTGATGTAATATGTCTATTGGAGCATATATTCTACTGAATAAACTTATTTGCTTTAAAGTACCTTACAAAGTCTAAATGAGTGCTATTTTTCTGCATAATCTTCTTGATTTTCAAATTCTCTTTTTTGTTGATCTGCTCTTTCATTTTTATCTGATCAGTCTCAAGAATGCCTGCTTCTCTATACAGAGAAACATACAGAGAAAATCCAGGCAAATTGTGCCTTGCTGTTTTTTGTGTGGTTCTTCATTCTACATCTGAGAAGGTAGTTTCCTCGTTCATATTGCAATTCTTAAAATGTTTTTAACTTGGAGAAGTACTTAAATATTAATCTAGTCAAATGCATTCACACAAGCAAGCACAGATATAAACACGAGAGAAAAAAAAACTGCCAAAGATGTGTGTGAATTAGTTGTGAACCACACAATACAATAGTACATTTGTCTTGTTAAATCTAGCACAAAAAGCCTTTCTCACTGCCATTCTTACTAGTGTCTCTATAATCACCTGAAGCATTTAGTTTCACATGTAAGACAACTACAGGATTTGACCTACTTGCTACATTTAAGAGAAACAAGACATACAAAGGAAGAAGCTGGAGGTTTTCAAGACAGGATGTTGCCAGGGTTACAGGAATTTGCTCATGCAATCCTCTCTACCACACTTGAACTATTCCAGGACTGTTTCATGGGCCTGCACACTGAAGTAAGTGCATACACCAAGGTCTTGAGAATGTCATGTACAGAAGATGAGAAATACAAGATGCTGTGTTCAACACTGTTTTCGGCTCATTTTGTTCCTCATTCCTTATCAAATCAAATATTTTATGTCCCAAAAAAAAAAAAAAAAAAATGAGGCGACCCTGGCTTGAGGAATTGGGTTGTCAAGATGTTTTGGTACTATTTCCAGAATGACATCATTTGAGCGGAGTCTTAATATTTCATAGTGGATTTCATGGTAGTACCAAAAAGTTTCAGAAAAGTAAATCTACTTTTTAAGTATTGACTCGTATTTCACCTTATCAGCATCTGATCAAAATAAAATATTTGTTACAAAACAGTACACTGTAAAACCCCTTTAAAGACAAATGTTAGAATTTGAACCATGTAAACCGGGAGCTTCCCTGACCCTGGGCTAACAGCACCACCCCCTGTCCGCTGTGGCATCCCTTACCACTGCGCATCCTGGTCATTGTCATGTCCCCAGTCTTGCCTGGCCCTGCCTCCTGTGTGAACCTCAAATTCACATTGCAGCAGTGTCTCTGCTGCTGCCAGATGGATTCTGGACCTGACTTACTACCTTGCTTCCTCTGGGACTGCTGGTGAATCCTAACACTGTCACCAACCCATCTCTGCTCAGACCCTGTGGGATTGTGCCTCATTGCAGAGGGCAAACTAAACCCAAGCTCTGAAGGCACCAGGGCTGACAACTATGTGCAAAGAAAGCTCAAGTCCTGGGGGTGTTGTGATGAGAACAAGTCTTCCTCTCTCTTTGGTTTTCCTAGACAGCTCTGATTTTCCAGGTTGAGCATCAGTCCAACCGGGCACAACCTCTCTGAAGCCTGGTATAGCTCTTCTGTTGGACTATCCTTTGAGCAAGAAGAATTACAGTAGTATATGAAGTAGTTAGCCTAGCAAGTCAGTGGAGAGTTTTCTTGTGGGTGGGAAGGTGCTTTTCTTGTATTACAACCACCATACCACAGCAGCTACCAACTGTGCCCTCTGAGCTTCTACAGGGCCCAGGAGATCTACAGGGCCCAGGAGAAGCCAGCAGTATGTGAAGCTTGATTTCACCTCAGAAGCACCCAAGCAGCTCTCTGGATGCTGATTGTTCCAGATTCTTAGCACACCACAGGGTGTTAGAAACTAAGCTCCATTTCCAGGGGTGCCCCGTAAAGTACCCCTTTCCTCAGACTGAGCTGCTAGTTTTAGTCTTTGTTTCTTGTGGCCAGTCACTAATTATCCCATTGATTCATGCAGAAGGCTGTGAGGACAGGTTGCTTTTGGCATGCAACAACTTTTTTTAAAAAATCATCATTAAGGCAGACTGGAGATGTAGTTTGTCTGAGGCCCATATGGACAGAACCAAAAGACCTGTTAGACCTGCTAGTAAGGTTGAGACCAGAATGATCTCATGTGCTGTATTTTCGTTAATAAAATGCACCTCAGCAAAGGGTTAACATTACTTGAGCACGTCTTACCTGGGTTTTTGTGAGAACTTAGTGCACTTCACAGCACATCTTAGGCTTTGAAGGACTCACACAGAAGGGGGGCAGAAACAGGTTCAGCCTGCTACAGGCTCTTTGTCATTGTGACTGTATTGTGCTGTGACAATGTAATACCAACATCCCAGCATTGTTCAGGCACGCACGTCCAAGCGAAGTGCGGTGTTCAGAACAGAGGCATTACGCCCTGCCTTGCATCACAGCACACAGCGCAGCCCAGCTGCCTTTTACACAACCTGGCCCCGGAGCCTCTGAATTTCTGACTCCAAAAGCAGCTCCTAGCACTCAGCAGCAGAAGGGCAGAAGGCAAGCTGTGCTTTCACCACCTGCCCCTAAAGGCAGCTCTCCTGATTCCCAGCCCTGCCTTATTACAGAGCAGGGTTCCTGTGGGGCATAGAGGAGAGTCTCTGAATCCCTGGAGGAGAAGGAGATGAGGTGAAAGATTGTGCTGGAGTGAAGAGCTGGGGCAGGAGAACTCACTGTATGACCTTGAATAGCAATGTTCACTGTGGAAACATCCCAGGCTCATCACCTCTTCTTTGTTCCTGTTACAGCTGAGCACTCAATGTACCAATTCTCTCCTAATCAGCATCACCCTTTGTGAGCAACACGGGAAGTTTCCCATTTCGTAGATACGTCAAAATAATGCCTTGATTTAATCTCCTCCCTGTAGAGAAGCAGAGGGAGAAAGACCTTCTTCCATCTCTGCCCCTGCCCTAAGAGCCCTTTAGTGCAGCCTTATTGACAATACTCAGATTTAGCTCACTGCCTTCAGAGCTGGAAAACAGGACAATCAAGCATAACATAAAATCTATGCTGTCACTGCTTTAAAATGCCCTTTAACAGACACCTCTTAAACCCAGCATCAGAACAGAGGCATGTCCAGGCAGTGAATGACTTAAGATGCAGTCTGACAAGGTTACAAAACCTAGGCCCCTCCTTCTCATACGTTCTGAAGTTTATCCCCATAGTCTTGGACCCACTAAGTAACTGCAAACACCCACTGCAGGCAGTTTGTCTTAAAATGAGGGTCTAGTGCTGTGTGACCCTCAGCACTAGTAGCACTGTGGCTAAAATACCCTAGTTGGATAGAGGTAGTATATGTCTGCAAGAAAATAATTATGTCCTTGCAAAGAAGTTCCCATTGGAAGTCTTGACAATCATGCAATATGGTTACTTAAAACACTTGGCTTAGCTGCTGCAAAAAGTTCAGATATAAAAAGATCATATGAGTCTGTGGGAACTTTATTCCATGGTCTAATGGTCCTTGGGGCAGCATAAGAGAACCTGTGCACGAAACAAGAAAACAGGCAAGTAAGCAGTGATCCTGACAAATGGCAAAGCCATTTATTGTAATGAACTAAATTTAATTACTGGAGTCAGACAAACTGTCTTTCTACAACCAGCCAACAAAATCAATACCAAGGATTAGTCATAGCAAATTTAGTAGTGCTGCCTGTTAGGAAAGTGGCTGGACATTTCATATTAGAAGACCTGCTTTTGAGCTAATTGTTCCTTGCAAAGCTTCATCTGTCTGAACTGAAATTGTCCATATGTGATATATAATTTTGACTAATTCTTCCAGAAAATTTTAGCAAGCAGGGTATAACCACTTCCAAGAATCAAAGCAGTGAACAGGATACTGCTTGGCCATGCAACTTTTCAGGACCTTTAGTTCCACCTTCTCACCCTTTGCTTTGGAGGAGGGATTTAAAATGCAGTATAAAGTGGAAGCTATAGCATCAGGAACTGTGCTGCCCACAGGGTCTAGCTAAACTCAGCTAAGCTTCACAGTCCTCAGACACTCCACAGACGCTCTGGAGAGTTCAACAGCTGCAATGCCCAGAGGTGCAGCCCTCCCTGAGGACCGTGCATCCATCTCCCTCACTAACACAATCCAGAAAACCTCTCAATGTGGAGGAGCACTGGGAAACTCCTCTGAACAGCTGCTGTGAGTCATTTGGGACCTACCTGGGATAAAAAAAGAATTTGTACTTAACTGCACCTTAGGTGGCACTCAAGCAACCCAAGCGAGGGACCAGTTCTTTACGAATAAGGGATGCAAATCAAAATAACAAGAAATAAAAAAATTAGCCAGGTACAGCAGATTTAGACCTACGCCTGAGACAGGAAGAAGAGGAGGCTGGGACAGAGGAGCCAGCCAAAGGACCAAAAGCTCAAGAACTGGGGCCATGGGAACCTCATAAGGTTCAACAGGGCCAAGTGCAAGGTGCTGCACCTGGGTCAGGGCAATCACCAGTATCCAAAGAAAAGCTGGACATGAGCTGGCAAAGTTCACTTGCAGCCCAGAAAGCCACCTGTATCCTGGGTTGCATCAAAAACAGTGTGACCAGCAGGGCGAGGGAGAGGATTCTGCCCCTGTGCTCTGGTCTTGTGAGACCCTACCTGGAATACTGCATACAACTGTGGAGTCCCTAAAATAGGAAAGACAGCAGCTTGCTGGAGTGAGTCCAGAGGAGGCCACAAAGATGATGAGAGGGGTGGAGCATCTCTCCCATGAAGACAGGCTGAGAGAGTTGGAGTTGTTCAGCCTGGAGAGGAGAAGGCTCTGGGGTGACCTTATAGCATTTTTCTAAAGGGGAAGGTACCTAAAGGAGGCTACAAGAAAGCTGGAGAGGAACTTTTTACAAGGACATATAGTGATAGGACAAGGCTTTAAACTGAATGAGGGTAGGTTTTGATCAGATATTAGGAAGAAATTCTTGGCTGTGAAGGTGGTGAGACACTGGATCAGGTTGGCCACAGAGATGGTGGATGTCCCATCCCTGGAAACATTTGAGGTCAGGCTGAAGAGGGCTCTGAGAAACCCGATCTAGTTGAAGATGTCCCTGCTCACTGCAGAGGGGTTTGGTCTAGATGACTTTCAAAGGTCCTTCACAACTCAAACCATTCTATGATTTTATGTCGAGATAAGCACCCAGGCAATGGCCCAAGTCCATATTCTGCAGAGGCTCTCATACATATCAGTGTCCTCTCCAAGATGGTTTCCATGTGGAGAAAGTTCCTTGGGTGCAAGTCAGACAGAAACCTCGATGCAGTCCAAGAGGTTCCAACTCAGTGCAATGAGGAAAGCCAGGACAAGGGAAAGAAGGGGGACTGGAAGGAAGCAGAGGATATGGCACATCACTAGGCAGGAGAAAATACTGGTGTGAGTGACAGAAAAAAGATGAGTATTTCTTATAAAAGCAAAGTTCTAATCAATACATATTAGAATGTCAGTAAGGCAAAATAAACACATTAATAGTTATTAATCCTCTTCTCTTCTAGGATGTGTGCTGACTATTCCTG
Organism: Ptilonorhynchus violaceus; assembly: GCA_013397565.1. Lineage (NCBI taxonomy): Eukaryota > Metazoa > Chordata > Aves > Passeriformes > Ptilonorhynchidae > Ptilonorhynchus > Ptilonorhynchus violaceus. Next base: position 189,503 of record VZRJ01011662.1, read on the forward strand.
GCCCACAACAGAAACGGCAATCCAGCTTTATCCAACCAGGCAACAAAGCCATCAATAACTCTGTTGCCATGATGCCTAAGGGAATTCTCTCATAACCCATTTAAGTCCCAGTGAGCTGAGGAGTAGCTGTCAGAGCAGATCTTGATGATCTTTCTAATAATCTTTTCGGGCCACTGGGGAAGAAATAAAACTGAACATTTTATTATCTGACTTGCTGTGGGTTTAGGCTTGGGGTTTTTTTTTCTTACCTGAGAAATTCAGCCTTCCAAGTACTGTCTTCAAAATATTTCTACTCATTTCCTTGGGTGGAGAGGGAAATACAACCATGGTCATACATGCTCTGCAGAAATGACTGTTGAACCATTCTGTATCACTTCCCTGCTGGAAAGGAACACTTCTCCATCCAAATGAGGAGAACTGATTGGAGTTCTTCTTAATCTGTCCTGTACCAGCTGCTAGGTTGATTTAATATTCACTAGAAGACAATTTAATCTGCTCTGGCTTACTTAGCCCTGAGGTGGACAGAAAGACCTCATATCGGCTCCACCTGGGGGAGCAATCACCTCTGAAATCATCACAGGTATTCCAGCAGGAGTCATCCGTCTCCAACCTCAACTTATGTTGTGCAAATGCTTAGCGCAAAGTTTATGTCCCAGAGCATCTGTTTGCTGCCAAAATTTAGTCCATGTAATACTGTGGGGAAAAAAAAATTAGGAAAACACAGGTGCTGCTGTATTTCAGTAGTTGTCAAACATTTGGGCTGGAGATGTTGGGTGGCATATAAACACCGAGAGATGAACAAAGTAATCTCCACTCTTTATTCATATTAAGGTTCTCTATAATGTCTGGCCAGCTTATTCCCTGTGTCTCCTCTCCTGTGAATCTGAATTCTGAAAATGCATTAAAAAAAACCAACAAAAGCAATTCAAACATGAATTAAGTCACGCTTTGTAAAAAAAAGTGACATAAATTTGCATAGACAAAAAAGGCCAGACATGGGGAAAACATTAGAATGCAGCACACAGACAGGCAACTCTCTCTCTCAGTTTCATCTCAAAATAATTTAGCTTAAGTATTCTTAAAAGCAGGTGCCACTGTACAATACTGAATCAGACATGCAGAGCTGTGACTGATGAGAAGATCAGCCAGCAGTCCAACCTGGCATTCTTGCTATTTTGCTTCATCAGACAGAGCCCCTGATGTGTCTGCTACTTGTCTATACCAGCCATGGAGACAGGCATTGTAAGGATTACACCATGTCCCTTCAGCTTCACTATCCACACTGCTGGGAAAGGAGCCACGAAACAACTGGAAACACACTTAGCTCTTAGAATCTCAATTTATTCTTCACAAAACAGGTTGAAAACCTTAAATCTTTTTTCAATATATGCTAGCTATCAGATAATCTGATTTTTTCAGGGCAGGTTTTGAACTGACTTACATCTTGTGGGAAAGTCATGGTGCAAGGACCATTCCCCAGCCGCCTTTAGAAAGCTTTTGCTGTGGTTCCAGACACAGCAAAGGACTAATCCCATGTCAGGCAAGTATAAAGAGAGGACCCACTTTCCTGTCTTCATCTCAAATTGCAGCACTTAATGGTGTCAGCAGTGCAGTGGTCAAGCCTGGCTGGGAGCCTCTCATGTAAGTTGTTCCATGGCAAAGAAGGAAACTTAGGAGGCAAAACCCCAGGCAGGCATCACACCTGTGAATCTCTTCCCTTGGAAGGCACATCTGGCTTTAGAGACTGTAGGGGTCACCCTAAGGAGACTACAGCAAGTGTGAATAACTCTTTTCCCTACACTACTTCATTTGAGATTTGCTGCCAATTTTTTTATTAGGGACAATATTATAACACTTTGATACAAGAAAAAAAACACTGATGGGAGCTATAATTATCTATTGCAGAGATCACAAGAAGAAAAGAAAGAAATTATGAAATGCCGGGTATGGCATGGCACAGCCCATTATCTTGATGCCTTCTGGTGGTCAAATTCTCCTCAGCTTTCATTTATTTTTATTTTACTTACTGCAACTCATGTCTGTGTGGCCTTCTATGATTCCTGATCCCTTGAACCCAAGAGGCATATATTAAACCTCAGAACTGTGTCGGGGTTTTTCCCAATGAACAATTGTCAAAAAAAAAAAGAAGGTAAATACAACAAATTGCCAACTTTTTAAAGTCAGTGCATAACCTTACCATCTGACTTATCTTACTTCCAGCTCCAAACACCTCCTATTCATGTAAGAATCAAATAGAGAATATTTTTGTTTTCATACAATGTGTCTTCCTGGTCTTATTCCAACATGGATTTGTTGTCATCCTTGTAGAAATAAAACATGCAGCTGCTCATTATAAGAACATGAAGCTTTAGCAGAAAAAAGTCTCATGGGGCTCATATGTCTCTGTTCCCTCTACTCCTAGTCTCTTCCTTTCATCCTTGGGAGAATACAGACAACATGGCTGTCTGAAGGACACTGTAACCTTATCTTTTCAAACCCCAGGTGGCTAAACTGCTCCCTGGTTAATTCCATAAGAACTCATTCCTTGCAGTTGTCTTGATGCAGAGATGCTTGACTCTCTCCATAGGATGGGTTTGCTGGTGACAGGACAGACCTGTGCTCTTCCCCTCCCCCTGGAAGCCACCAAAGGAAATCAGTGTGAGGATTTGGATATTTAGGCAGCACAAGCTCTCTAACCCTGAGCCCTGTGAATAATGACAAACTTTAAATGGCACAGCTCTCATAGCCTCATGTCTATGGCATCATGAGCTTTTTCACTTAGATAAACTGCATTAGTGCTTCTGTGTCTCTCATGGCCAATGCCAGCCTTGATCTAAAGACCCAGCAACTGTTTCGGTGACACTCAAGCCTAGATTTTCACAGTGTGCTAAAATCTTTGTAATATCTGGTTCCATTTATATCAAAGAGGAGATCTGGCCTCTTAATGGGTGTATCATAGTGAGACTAGAGAAAGTCTAATGAAATCCATGCTGGGATATTTCATTATCTTGCAGGCAATAAAGCCATCAAAACAAAGCCATTCATTATCTTTCCTATTAGGGAAGAAAACAAGTGATCTGTATAATTTAGATTATCTTATTGTCCTCCCTGGTCAAAAATGATAGCAGCATAATGAACATTAAAAAAAGCAATGTATATTATTTACTTGTTTCTTCCCACAGTAAGAAAGCAGTGCCTTAGAAGAAAGAATAAGCTTGAGGGCTCAGCTGCATAAAAATTGCCTATTTTACAGCTCATTGCATTGTTAAGTAACATTATAGTGCAATTTGGCCTTTGGGATATGGTTTTACATAGGGTAAACTAGCACTTGCAGATTTTTTTTAATATCCTTTCCCACAAAATATGTTACACATAACCAAATTCAATATTTGGATTTTCAAATCTGCACTAAATGGAAATGACTATGAGCATACATGACAGTAGGCTGCTTCTGGACTCCAATTCAGAAAACACAATTGTCTCTAAAGTGATATATTAAACACTTCAGAATTGCTCATCTCTATTGTCTAGTTAAAACAGATTTTAAGGTCTTTACAATAACAGCTCTGTCACACTGACATGCCATAAGGTTGTGATTGTAATAAGAGATTTGGGATGTTAAAAAAATATAATTATAATTTTTGTCCTCTTTCTTAAGAAAAAAATTACTTCTGTGACTGCAGCATTTTTTCCCATCTCTTCTTCAGTCTGTCAGCTCTCATAGCTTTCAGAAAATTTTCAGACAAGTGCAACAAAGAAACGTGTGTGAGAAATGTTAATTTCCTCCAAATTTTGTGGAAATAGGCCAGAAACACCTAGAAAAAAGGCAATTATTACTGTCAAAAGACACCAGAGAGTCAGGCAAGTGCACTGACTACACTGCTACCAAAGCAAGCCTTGGCAGGAGCACTTGCAGCCTGAAGTCAAAGACAGCTGCTCTGGGGCTCACACCTTATCTCTGATGGCAACAAGAGGCTTAAACAGGGCACGCTGTGCACAGCTGTCCAGAATACTTGGGACAAATAAAAATAACACCTCAGCTGTTGCAATGGTAATCAAGCATAACCTGCTTAAGCAGCAGAAGGAAATATACTATGGAGATATTTCCCCAGGTTTTACCTTCCTGCTCCTCCTGTGCTTTCCCTGGTATTTACTGCAAGACAAATTATATATATGCAAATTTTATTCTTGCTTTATTTTTCCATATAAATATCTGATTAGATGCCACTGCATTGTGCTAATAAGCCGTATCAGTTTATAAGGACTTGTTTTTCAGGTCACCCTCTAAAAAAGGCCTAGACTTGTCCAAGGGGAGCACCTGTGGCCAGGCATTGGATTCTAACATGTGAAAGGTGTCTGAGACAGAGAGCTCTCAGCTTTCTAAGCTTAAAATAGAGAGGACACGGGGGTCTTTACCACAGCAGAATCTCCACTGGTTGCATGATAAGGACACTCAGTATAGACACGATGTTTAATGAAGATCACACTAGAAGTAGACCAAGGTAACCAGGGAGTAGGTTTATCCAGCATTTGGATTCAACAAGGCTAGGATTTCACATCTAGGGAATGCCTTTTCACAGTTTCTATGGCATTTTTATTTCAATTAAGCTGGAATGAGACTCTAGTTTCCTTGGCTGTGGGAAGTAAACTGAAGCCAAAATATATTGCTTAGAGGCAGCAACTGAAACCAAATGGAAATTCAGAAGAATGTGTCATTATGATATTGCTCATTTCTAGATGACTAAAGAAAACAGCATATAAAAGAACAGAAGCATATATTTTATTTTCAGACTGGATTCTCCTACAAATAAATAGCAAAAAAACCCTGTTGGTAGTAAGGACAATCAGACTGTGTGAAAGGAAGAATGTTCCAGGTTATCCCTAATAAGAAAGTGCCCCACAAAGAGTATGACCAGCACATGTCATTTTTTAAAAATCTCACTTGTAATAAGATTTTTTTATTTAGCAGAAGAAATTAAAACTAGGAAGAAGATAGTGATATTTCATTTCACAAGGGGAGGGGAAATTCTGGATTATGTTCTGGAATTGGATTCTTAATAAACAAATGCATTATTAAATAGGTATTAATTCAGGCAACTAAAATGGTTATCCTGTGGTAGCACCTCAGTCCTGTATTATGAAATAGATAGAATAAATAGATAAAAGGTCTTTCTCCAAGGTTGGATTTTCATTGTCAGATTCACCATAATACACAAATCTTTAGTTGTAAGCTGGCAGTAGAAGATCCTTTGTGGTAATTTAGCTTTAAAGCAATTAAGTTCTTAATGCTACTGGAGCATAAATTTTCCCTACCATTTTCAACTTAGCTGAAAGCAGAGGGCCAAATGTTGCCTTTGGGCACCTGAAGCTGGAAGTTGCATTTGGGCACGTGGAGCTGGAGGCCATTGTGCAGCAGGAAAGCTGTGACATAGTCACCGTCACGGAACAGTGGTGGGATGACTCCATGGCTGGAATGCTGCAATGGATGGCTACAAGCCCTTCAGAAGGCACAGACGAGGAAGGAGCGGCACTGGGGTGGTTCCGTACATTAGGGAGGCTCTTGACTGTACGGAGCTCAGGGATAGTGAGGATAAGGTTGAGTACCTGTGGGTGAGAATCTGGGGGAAGGCCAACAAGGCTGACATCCTGGTGGGAGTCTGTTACAGACCAGCCAACCAGGATGAAGAGGTAGACGAATTATTCTATAAGCATCTGGCTGGTGTTTCACAATTGCAAACCCTTGTTCTTGTGGGGGACATTGACTTGCTGGATGTCTGCTGGAAACTCAACACAGTGGAGAGGAAGCAGTCTAGGAGGTTCCTGGAGCATGTGGGAGATAACACAGCTGGTGAAGGAGCCTCTCAGGGAAGGTGCCCCATCGATCTGCTGTTTAAGAACAGAGGGTGGTGGGAGATGTGGTGGTTGGAGGCTGTCTTGGGCATAGGAGCCATGGAATGGTAAGAGTTTTCAATTCTTGGTGAAGTAAAGAATAGTGTCAACAAAACCTCTGCCTTGGACTTCCGGAGGGCAGATTTTGGCCTGTTCATGACAATGGTTCAGATAGTCCTTTGGGAAACAGCCCTTACAAAAAAAGGGGGGGAATCCAGGAATGCTGGACATACTTTAAATAAGGAAATCTTAAAGGCACAGAAGCAGGTCATCCCTGTGTGCCAAAAAACAAGCCAGTGGGGAAGACCAGCCTGGCTAAACAGGAAGCTTTCCCTTGAACTCAGGGGAAAAAAAGAGAGTTTATGGTATTTGGAAGGAGGGGCAGGCAACTCAGGAAGAGAACAAGGATGTCATTAGGTCATATAGAGAGAACACTGGAAAGGCAAAAGCTCAGCTAGAACTCAATCTGGGCACCGCTGTGAAAGATAATAAAAAGTGATTTTATAAATATATTAACAACAAAAGGAGGGACAAGGAAAGTCTGCATGTTTTACTGAACGTGGAGGCAAACACTGTAACCGAGGACAAGGAAAAGGCTGAGATGGAAAGGCTGGAAAATGCCTTCTTTGCCTCAGTCTTCAACAGAAAGACTGGTTATCCTCAGGGCAACCCTGAGCTGGTAGACAAGGAAGGGGAGCAGAACAGACCCCCTGCAATCCAGGAGGAAGTAGTTAGTGACCTGCTGTGCCACTTAGATGCTTACAAGTCTATGGGGCCAGATGGGATCTGGCCTGCCAGCCTGTCCTCAGTGCTGGGAAAGGTCATGGAACAACTCACCTTGAGTGCTATCACATGGCACACACAGGATAATCAGGGGATCGGGCCCAGCCAGCATGGGTTTAGGAAAGACAGGCCCTGCTTGACCAACCTGGCCTCCTTTTATCACCAGGTGACCTGCCCAGTGGATGAGGGAAAGGCTGTGGATGTGTCTACCTAGACTTCAGTAGAGCCTTTGATACATGTCCCACAGCATTTTTCTGGAGAAGCTGTCAGCCCACGGCTTGGACAGGTGCACTCTTTGCTGGGTTAAGCTCTGGCTGATGGCCGGGCCCAGGGAGCGGTGGGGAATGGAGTGACATGCAGCTGGTGGCCGGTCACCAGGGGGGTCCCTCAAGGCTCTTCTTTGGGGCCAGTCCTATTTAATAACCTTATGAATGATCTGGATGAGGGGATCAAGTGCACCCTCAGTCAGTCTGCAGACGACACCAAGTTGTGCAGGAGGGAGTGTTGATCTGCTGGAGTGCAGGAAGGCTCTGCAGGGGGATCTGGATTTTTGGGGTGAAGTAGTGTTTTTATCAGATCAAGATATATTGTTGGGGAAAACAAACTAAATTTCAGGTACACAAGCTCTCCTTCAGATGACTCAAAATCTTGTCAAAACACTTCTAAATAAATATTTTCATCTCATGAAGACAGTTACATCTGCCATCAAGTTTGTTTCTCCTCTCTACCTTCACAGCCAAAGTGTCAACCCATGTGTCAAAGAGTCAGCAAAGCAGAGGGTGTAAGTTCAGACAGCAGCAGACATTTGTTCTTTTATCAGGTTCATGTTACCAAACACTACAGCAATTATTACCAGAATTTTTTGAAGTCTGTACAGTAGAAACAAAAATGACATAAATTAGCAGCCTTGTAAATTAAGGCTCCTTACTCTTAAAGAACAAAACAAACAGACTGGGTAACAGCATTTATCTTTTTCACGCTCACATATTCTTCTCACACAAGATGACCAACAGATGTTGAACATATCATCTTGGAAAAAGCAGCTTCAGAAGACTGCCACTGGCATGTTTTATTTTGTACCTAGATTTTTACTTTATCCAGTCATATTTTAAGCTATGCTCTTGGTTAAACTTCTACATTTGCAGCACTGCAATATTAAATATAAAAAGCATATAAGCATGAACTTTGTGTGATTCCTCTGACCTGCCCTAGTAAGCTTTCTGTCAAAAGTCTCAACTAAAACAATCCCAGGAGCTCTTCTACACACTTGTCAAATTAACAAGCAATCATTTTTGTTCCCCAGTGAACTCAGAGTTGCATTACCCTGAGTAAAAAGCAGATCATTACATGTATAATCTCATCCCTAATTCACTCAGTTATGTGAGAAGCAAATCTCCTAGTTCATGTCCCACAGGAGGTCTAATTCTCTCTTGCACGCAATATTATGGTTCTATCTAACTTCATGTAGCCAGGAGAGCTTTGTATCTTCAATGCATTGGAGAGAAATTTTTCTTGGTCAAAACATTTCTTTCTTAAAGCTTGTGTAAAACTGAAAGGAGCTGCTCCCAGGAGTGGTATCCCTGTAAGTCTGTATACACAAGTCTGGCAATAATAATGATGTTAGCAATACGATAACATACACAGACCAACTTTAAATTGTGAACCTGCTTTATACTCAACTATACACTAGCACTGACCAAACTTCATAAAAGATGGCACATTATGCTCCCAGGACTAAACACAGGGAAAGTACATTAGCCAGCCACAAGCCTTAGAAGTCAATGTTTTGACTGTTCAAAATTTTGGATGCCTTTTCAGTTTCTCAAACCTAGAGACTCAACCAAGGCATGTCATTAGGCAGCTATGTTAACAAGAGTTCAAGCTCTTCCAGGCATTGGAACTATGCTGAGAACAGTTTTCTTTTATGTGTACAAACTTCCTTCTATTCCTTTTTGGAATAAACTAAATTAAAATCCTGGGTAGGACAGATGAATGAGTAGCACACCCAGCAGAGGAAAAGATAACAAGCTAGTGCCTGAGGCTGGCACTAGCAGAAGCACAAGCTGGCACAGGCTCTTACAAGCCAGCAGGGACAACAACTGGATGGACAAAGCAATGATGCAGCAAGTTCCAGCCATAGGAGAGAAAAAAGATGTGAGGTGCTGTCATTCCTTCTTGTTCAGTCTGTGCCACCCCAGAGAACAGGGTTCAAGACTTACTTGGCCAAAAAGAGGAAGCCTCTTTGTTATGGCACTGATTTAACAAATGGGAGTCCTGTGCTCTGGCTCCTTTTCCAATGACAGTTTCTGTCTTTAGTCCAGTATCTACTTAAAATTCATGCACAGTCTAAAGGCTCAGGTGCTCTCCCTCCCTCCCAAGGAACTTCCTGTTGCCTCACCTGCAGATTCATATCCTTGCTGTTTCTCCAGCACAGGACCAGTGGGGGTTTTCACAGATTGCCCTGATGTTATGACAGCCATGAGCATTGGTGCCAAGAACTGGCTTTAACCTTGTGAAGTGGGCAGTCCCAAAGGAGAGGGGGCCTTGCTGCTTCTGAAACTCAGGAGGAAACTGATCATGTCTCCTACAACCTCAGGGAGTGCTCTGGGAAATGGATGATTATTTGAGGCATTATTCGAGGGAGGGAGGCACTACATAATAACTCAAGACAGAGGATTCTGCTGCTGCTGTGTCTTGTGTGGAGCTGGTCCCAGCAAGAGCAGAGACATTACCTGAGCACCCACACCGGGGACACATGGGGACAGGGCCCTGGCTGCACTTCACTGACAAAGGGTTGCTAAGTTCAAGGCTTTGACTAACATGAAAATATGTTTGAGGCCCAAGGGAAGCATGAATGTTGTACTCTAGGGAAGCTCAGGCTGTCCAGGTCTGAGACTGCTCATCAGAGCCCTCAAAAACAAGGAATCCAGACACATCTAGCTGCTTAGTAACAATGAGCTGATGGTAGTGACCAATTGCCAGTTCAGCACCTACACATCAGGAATAGAATCATCTGGCCAAACACAGGTATCTGAGCCATTTGGGCCAGGCTTTTTTTTAAGGTTCATGCCAAGAAAGAACCAATACCCACAGATGATTCATCTGCTAAGGATGACTGAAAAGTTCCTTGTTTGTCTGCTGAGTACAAAGGGAGTCTGTGGTGAGTAGCTCAGATACAGGATCAATGTCTGGCTGCACAGGTGCTTATATAAGCATGGCACACCTACTTTAAAACAAGGACTGTCTGTGATGCTACATTTTGCACAGCATCTCATCACTGAAGTAAGACACTTACCAAGCTCAAAGAGGACCCAGGTCAGGTGATTCCAGGACTGTGCTGCCTGGTTTCTGGTCTTATGTGGGAATACACCCCCAGCAACTCAGAGCATGTGGTGTCTGTGTGGAAGCTTGAGGAAGCTTTGGGAAAAAAAAAAAAAAAAAAGGCTGATAGGAAGGTGAATACAACACCATACAGGATAGGAAACATTTTTGGGTATCACAGAAGACTCGATGGTTTGAGAGCTTTCCAGTGGCACACATTCATTGAATGCATATCGGAGGAACCCGTGGCAGTGTGCATTCCTGGGTGGGTTCAGAACTAAATCACACCAGGTTTTGGAATGGATCTTCAGTTTTCTTTCCTCCAAGAGGATCTGAGATTGCACAACAGCTGCTGTGCGAAACCAATCACATGTAGTAAGAGGGTTTGCTCCAAAACTGCACTGTTTCTCCAAACTGCTAATCTATACTTAGACAATGAGGAGCATGTTCCAAAGAGATAGTCGAACTAGAAGATACCTGAGGTCATAGTTTTATTTCTCAGATTGACTCTGTGAGTTCAGGGGTTTATTGAAGCTGCTACTGGATGAGGTTATGTTATGCAGAAGCTCAGAGCAGACTATCCTAATTATTCCTTTAAATATAAGGAGTCTTGGATTATGCTTTAATCCAAGACTTGGGTCTGTCCTTAGGTTATCCAAACTACACTATTGTTAACTTCACTAGCATCTTCCAACTGTTAAATTTCTTAAATTATTAACTGAGAGTCCACAAAGGTAGAAAAGATAGCCTTACCTTTCTAGGAGCACTCCTGAAACACAGAATGTTGTCCACACTTCAGGAAAAGCTGGTTTTCTAGGCCCTCATCCAAATTTGTGAGAGCATCTTACCAGGAGTCCAATAAGGCAACCAATTTCTTCAAATGAATTAGGATGTTACAAGCAGAGAAAATATTCCATATACAAACAAATCATCAAAGTGTAAAGATTAAAGTACACAGTTTTTACAAGATGAAAGACATTTTAATAAACTTTATTCTAACAGTAGGTCAGCTAGGTCAGAGCAGGATGTTAAATCCTGCGATCCATGAGGTACTTTAAAGAGCAAGAAATCAAACACTAGTGAAGATGAATCACTCATATATGAAAAAAGAACAACAGAACTGGTCCACTTCTGTGTTCCATGAAAAGTTGATTCACATTTAAAAGAAAATAGTTTAAAAAAAGTGCATACAGATAACCTCAAGAGAATGAACCAGAGATTGGAAAATCAACATCTCTGGAATTGCTACTCAGAGTGGATTTCCAATGAAGGCAACACAGACCTTTTGTCTGGATATCTACTGGATATCTAGTAGATGCTGATGTAAATATTCTGAGTCATTTTTGATTAACTAAACAAATGTGAACCTCCTCCACAGTAGAACATATGGAATTCTTTTCACGTAATTATTTTAGATGAGTTCTTTAACCATTTCACCCTGTTAGCACGTGGTAGCTACCAATTCAGATACAGTTGAATACCTGAAAAATCTAGACAGTACTGAGAACCTGATAAAAGGAGAAATATCTGAGATACTAAGTTCATTGTCATCAAAAATTTAAAGGCTGCTAATGGGGAAAATGTGTGCAATCCTTGAACAAAGCACCAGCCATGTCAACACTGGGGACAGAGTGAAGTGGTAAGAGGAAGAGAGGAAGAGTTTGGACGTTATCACAGAGCTAACAGCTACATATTCACTATGCTAGCAGGGAAAAGCTAAGCACTATATGGGATAAAACACTGAGGCACAGAAATACACCACAGAGTCTCATCTAGATGTCCCATGAAGAAGCCTCCTTCTACTTGTGTGCAAGGATGAGGTGTTACTGAGTCCTGGGTACAGAAATGATTACATCATTTTTTTATTTTCCATGTCATGTTGCAGTGAGTGAGTTTCTGCAGGATGCTGGAAGAGGCTGCATGTTCTCCCTAGGGCAATGTTATTCTGATTCCCTCCTTACTCCACCTTGCTCCCTTTCTCAGCAGGTTTAAGTCACCTCACGTACGCAAACAGCAAAGTTGTGGGAAATGAACTTCAGCCAGAGCCACATAGGTTTCCACAGCTCCTGTTCACTTCCGTGCTGATCTGGCTTTGCTGCCACCTATAGCCAAGCTGGCTCAGAAGTCCCACAGGCTGTAGTCACACTCCCTACTGTCATTGATACACACAGAGTTTGGGGAGAACCTTTCATTTGCATTGCTCTGGTAGCTGTAACATAGCTCCCATGAGGACGTCAGCTCAGGCTGGTAAATCACTTGTTGCTCTTACACTTGACTCTCCCTTAATCTACTCCACATCCCCTGCCCTTGTGATTGCTGCCAATATGCCTTTTCTTTCCTGAAAACTTCCTTCAGCTTAGGGTTGCAATTCCTGCTTACACAGGTTCTTGCAGAGAACTCGACCTCTACTTTTAAGGGATTGCTCAAAACCTCTGGTGTCTTCCTGGCAAGTTAGGGCTTAGATGCCTGTGGAGGAATTCAGGAGAAGTACACCTAAGTCCCCTGAATCTCAAGTGACAGTAAGCCTTCTTTGGTACTACTCTGAATCAACAGTCACACTTTGTCTGATATTAATATGGCAACACTTCAGTGGCTTCAGACAAACAGCAATCTAATGCAGCATCTGGCCCACCCTCCCACAAGAACTCCCTAATGAGGAATAGTCTGTGTGGCCAAGCAAATCCTCCTCATTAGATCCAATCTCTGCAGGCATTTCTTGCACATGAAGGTAACCTCTCCAAGCAGCTTAGTAAGGGGAAGAAACCTCAGCTTCAAGGCAGTACATGTTAAAGTACATTAGGCAGGTGCTAAAGGACCTCACCTGTAAAGCTGACAGTGAAACAGGAGCCCACACTGCCGAGATGCAATTCTTGACTGGAGATACTCAGTCAGATACAGCTCTGTCCACAGCACCAGTTAAGTGCAACAACTACCCCACAGTCCCATCTAAACCTGGATGCTCTTCTCCCTCTTTATAAACAAGCACAGCTTCTGGTCCAACTCAACCAAGCTACCAGACTTTCTGTGGTCCTTCACTGGACTCCCTCCAGCTTGCCCAGAACTGGACACAGCACTCTGTGTGTGACCTCACCAGGACTAAACAGGGGGGAAGGATCGTCTCCCTCAGCCTGCTGGCAACATTCATAAGACAGCCCAGGATTGGGCTGGAAAAGGCTTGTTTGTCTTCTTCCATTTGGGCATGCTGCTGCTTCTGTCAGCTCAAATATGAGACGGATCCCTCGTGGCAGCACACTGCTTTTACACGGAAGAGGACTGGCAAGGGTGCTCTTTGCAGCTATACTCCAGGTTGGATGTCTTTTTGTCCCCTCTTTTTTGATAAATCACAGTTTCTCACAGACAACACAACTGCGACATGATTACATGATGAATTCCCTCCTTAACACCACAGCTCACAATTGGGACCATGATTCTTTAGTAGGTATCCAAACACTTCTGAATAACACTACTTATTGAAAATGTTTTAAAAATAGATTTGCACATTACAGACAATCTTAGGAAATTCTTCACTTTTCACAAAGCAGTGGCCAGTGTCTCTCACTGGGGAAGACATACAGTGACACCAATCCTGCTGTCAGTATTTCTAAGGCACATATTTACAAACTACTTTAGGAAAGTACTGCCGTAAGAATACATTTTACCTTTCATTACCATTAAAGCTTCTTTTAGTGAAGAGACGAATTGGCTGTAACCTGAGATTTTCTACAGCAATGCAAAGATTTCAAAGTTGTTGTTTTACAATGCTGGAATAAGGGACATGGTGCTTTTTATTTTTGTGCAGATATTTAACTTTTGATGAATTAAAGAAGTCACTTTGCCCAAAACCAAAACGAAACACAACACTCAAAATTCAGAATTCTTCTTTATAGGAAAGTGTTTTCCAAGCATCTGGAGCCCATCAGTTACATAGCTTAGGACCAGCTTCTGTGACAGGTTTGATGACGCCCCATTGCTAAAGGGATCCAGCCTTACACCCAGTACAGCACCTTTCGCCTTCCTCTTCTGTCCCACTGGTCCAGGCTCCAGCCTTGGCTTTGCAGGGCTGCCTGTAGTTGTAATGCAGTGGAATAACATGTGATGTCTAAATTAAAACACATCATTCCATTCTACTGGGGAGTAAGTGCCAAGACGATGGAGTGGTCACAAGATGCAGGAAAACAAGGGGGAACTTTCCTTAATTTGCTTTATACTCATTTACTGCAATTAACTGAGTATGGCACAGCTGGAGCCCAGATAACACTCCAGGTTTATGACTGGTTCTTCTACAATTTTCACACAAGTGCTCAAACTACAGCTTAACATATGAACATATTTAATTTCTCTCTTACAAAATACAAATACAAAACCACCTTCTAGTATCACTTTTGTAATTTTGTAGGTCAGAATTATGTCCAGGATTATCAGACTTTCAGGAAAAATAGAGCAAATGAACTTACGTGAAGTCAAATCACTATTTATAAAAGCAAAGTGAAAAAAACTTGTATCCAACATTAATTATTATAATCAGAAAGAGCTGAAATACAGCAACCATTTTTCATTTGTACATACTGAACAGCAAAAAAAGTAAAAAAAAAAAATATATACAAGTTTAACAGGGAAACAAACCTGAAACAGTATTCTACTGCTCAAGAATAAGACAGTTTTCCCTTGAATTTTTAGTGCATTCCCTCTCATTCCCAGGAACTAATGCATTTTGTCTTCCTGTTCTAAGGTAAACTGAAACCAGTCAAATCTTTCTTCAAATCAAGAGCAGCTGTGAATTAGTGAATTAATACATATTCACCTGAGATCACTCTGAAATACAGGACAGGATGAATATTGATTAACAGCTAAGGTGCACAACTTTAAAAGTTTGGTAACTTTTAAAGAGAAACAGCATTTACACAGAACAGTTTTTGCTACAGAACAGTAAAACTGTCATCTGTAATGAGAATTATTGAAAACAGTAGAGGAAGAGAGTATGAGAACTGCAAGCAGCTTACTCTTCTACTTTCTTCTATTCAATATTGTCCCGTTTCCAAATTTCTGTAACATAAAAAGATGGAGGGGAAGGAAGAATAAATATTAAAAAATAAATTATTAAAAATATTTCTTCTGTAATTCAGTTTATTTTATACTTACGTAATTTTCACTCAAATCTCTTGACTGACTTCAAAGTAGTCCTATGTAAACACTACAAGTAGATGCATTTCATCTGGTTCAAACAGCATAAAGCAAAACCACAAAGCTAAATATAGCCTACACATGTATCCAGCTCTGATTTATGGGCAAAATTAACCATGACATAAAAATAAATGAGTCAATGCTTCTATCATTCTTTTATATCTGGATTTAGTTATTTAATCCTTTCTAGACTAATTCTGTTGAATACAATTGGTATCCACTAGTGACATGCTCAAACAAAATCAGCTTGGCTACCGATAACCACTTAAGAGCATCAAAAAAGCACTGAACAAGTCACAGCTGCAACAACAAACAGGGAACTACCATTCATAAATTCCACTGAGGACAGCAAGGGCAAAGCTAAAGGGGCTGTCCTGTGCTTGGTGCTGGTCCCAAAAAACAGAACCATTGTGATGTTTGGAGGTGCGAAGGCAAGAGTGAAAATGAACACTTTGTCTACTTATTTTTTGGTCATTTTACGACATGCATCAGTACTGTATCTACATGTAGCAGGTCATCAAATCATTTAACACTCTATTCTCCGCTCTCATGATTTGGGGATGGATTATTATCTTTAACATGTGGTACATGAGAGCAAAAAAGGAATCAATTGAAAATCACAGAAGAAATCCATGCTACAGCTAAGGACTGAACTCCAATTTCTAGCATCTCATGCCACTATTTTAATCAGGAGACCACCAGGCAGAAATGCACCATTCATATGTAGCCTTAATTGTCTGTTTGGCACGGCTGCTTAGTGTCTGCACCATGTCAGACTAAATCAGAGGGGAAAGTTGTGTCCTCCTTACAAAAGTGTTCAGAAATACTGAAAAGCATTAATCAGTGTCATACCAGCCACACCTCTGCTGAATCTGCATAGGAAAAATAAAGTAAGACTAAGTTTCAAGCCCAGATCCTGCAGAGATCGGGTGTCTCACAGGAAATACAACCTCCAAACTGAAAAAAAAATCTATGACTATCATGTTTACAGGCGAATCAACAGTCAATCCAACATCACTCTGGAAAAGCCTATGGCAAAAAAGCTACAATTTTGTAAAACTTGTTTGTATCTCTATCACTCTGAAGATTAAGTCCAAGTATTAATGTTGGGATGTCCTTGTGGTATCGATGCATCAGATGCAATTACAGGTGAATATTAATACAAAATAAAAAGTCACATCTATATAGTGTACTCGAAGTGATTCCAACTTGTAAACTGGAGTAACAAAAAAATAAAACATAATTTAAAAATGTATTTTCAATCTATCTTCAAAAACTAACACAACTTGATTTTGTACAGCATCCTACATATAAGATGTACCCAAAATACTTGGCAGACTTTAATATCACAATTGCAGAGTTAAGCAGCAGAAGAGGAAAACGAATACTACAGGCAAAAAAGAAGACATAAGGTCTCAGATGGGATTTGAAACAAAAGGGAGAATTAAGTTAACTCCTGTTTTAAGTCTAGAATAAATCAGTGTCATAAAGCAGTAACAAAACATTTCATTTTACCTCAATAGCATCATCCACTTCTGTGTTCTCATACATTCATTTCAGCTTGTGTCAGAACCAGGGAACTCTTTTTCTGGAGAGCTGTCATCGCTTAGGTCACTGTAGCTGTCACTGTTGGAAGCAATAAGAATTCAGAAGGATCTAAACCAAATATTTTATTTCAAACCCTCCAACCCATGATGCATATGATCAACACTTTCCTCAAATGCACGCCATTTCCAGAAAACTTCTTCAAGCTCATGCTTAAAATACAATATTTTAGAACACCTTCCTCTAAAGGTGGCTTAAGTTTGGAGTTTAAGACCTGATGAGAAAAAATATTCTACCTGATAAGCAGTATGTTCAATTTCTTTTTGTTTGGCTCCTGTACATTCATTCTACAGTTTGCTGGTGCTGTGTGTCTATTACCATGATTAACAACACAGAATAACAGGTATTCTGAGCAAGAATAAAACTAATTTGTCCTTTATGATACAGGAAATCATTGTTCTGACCAAAGAAAAAGTTAAAACAACTTTATTTGCTCAGAGTTCTTCAATTCACACTGTAATTACAATTCTTGCTCTTCTAGTCAGAACATGAATCATTTTCACTGCACCAAGCAACATCCTGACAGTTTTTCCAGAGGTTTTATCCTCTTTTGCTCTTTCCTGACAGAAGCAGACTGCTTTTCACAGAATAAACTGCCATGCAAGTGATTGTTTTGTAAGTGGCTAGAACAAGGAAACAGTGAAGAACAGGAATCACCACAGTGACTGAGAGAAAGAAGTGCCCACAAACCACACTTTCAGTCAGCTGTGATGTCTATTGGGTCTACAAGTTTATCTTAACTCTAAGTGCACTTCACAAGTGCCTCCAGCCTCAGCTCCTCCCTACTATATCTCACTTCTAGTCTGTTTTCCTGATCCTTGAATTTCCCCAGATGAGAAGCCAGCAAAGGGAGCCCAGGGAACTGACAAGTACATTCGAGCAGCAGTAATTGGGTCAGTCCTGTGACCCTTCGGAGCACAGGTTATGGTTAACATAGTACAGGGTGGAGAGCTCAGACCTCATTTGTGTGGGAATATCGTGACAGCCCTGGGTACCAACTCTGCAAACCTGTCTTCTCACACCTTCCTCATACCACACACCCCTGCATCCTCCAGCCAACGGGACCCCAGTCACGTCATGCTCCCCATCTCTGGCGCATGATCTCCTCCTGAGGCATCAAGCACATGACCCACCCAGACACAGCCTTATCCGTGGATCCCAGTGACTGCCTGCTGGGTAATGCTTCAAGGGGAGTCATGTATCCCTGCAGCTGGAGATCTGTGACTGAGACTGCAGTGCAGAACAGTGAACAAACTGCACTCAGCTACACTGGTGCTTGTTACTGAGCACTGCTTTGTAGCCTGAATTTCACCCCCTCTTCTTTGAGAGAAAAGGAAAACCAAAGAAAGAAAAGGTAAAAAAATCAGCCATTTAAATAGAGTGGGACAGGAAGAACGGCATCAACAGTCACCTCGTTTAATTTCTCCCTCTGTTAGGAAAGTCTCCCACAGTTACAGCAAGTCAGTGTATCAAATTTTGTGTGAGACAGCATAGATATTCTGGCTGTCCTAACATTAAGACTTTGCCTACAGCATTTTGCCCTTTCTTTGCATGACACACACTGCTGATGTGGTTCTTATAAAGAGTGTGTCATACCAGGCAAGTGTGAAATGCTCGATTTGATCGTTTCACCAGCTGGCGATCAATTACACAGTTCAAGTGAGGAAAGTGTTGTTAACAGTATGATCAAGCATGCCAGATGCACACAGACAAACACAACATCACCAACATCGTACTTACTTTTTTCTGAAAGTACCCATGGAAACATGGAACAAAAATTCAGTATTATTAAAACAGTTTTGCATTTTCACATCACAGCAAAATAGCAAATACTGTCCACAGATCAGAGAGTAAAACTGTGATTGTAGAGAACTGCACAATCTTATGACAGCCCTGATTTAAGCCCAAGTCTTCAGAGAAATTTTTTTTTTTAATTAGCTCTGCTGCCTAGTGGCAATCACAGCCCAAAACCACGGCAGTGCTCTGCATACAACACAGTATGGGAATCAGATGCTTAAGTAAACATGCTCAAGGACCAGTGAGGTGAGTGGAGAACTGCCCAGCTTCATCACTTGAAGGCAGTCAGGTGCTGATCCCCACCCAGCACTCTGACCACAGGTCCTCCCCCACTCAGTGACAGGTTTTAGAGGCATTTGCCCACAGAAGCAGTCACACAGCCTGGATGCTTCTGTCATTTCACTGACTTACCATCCCAACTTCTTAAGTCTGTTTCCAGTTTGCAGAAGTTGAAGGTCACTTGGCCACTAGCCCAAACACTAAAACACTTACTCAGCTGATGACAATTTTGTTCCTGTTCCCACACTGCCCAAATTCAGTATAAGATTTGACACCACATCTCAGAGAAGGGCTATCATCATCACATTCTGGACTTCTGCAGTAGCACCTCATCGTCTCCCCTACTTTAGGGCTATTCTATGGAGTGTAGTCAGTTTTATCTCCCATAAGCAGGCCACAGGGCCAAGAAAAGTAGGGGAAATACCCAGGAAAGGATCAGCCCTGGGGCTTCAGACTCAGGTAAGTCAGTCTCTCAGTTTCAGCTGCTTGAATGATATCTCTAAGCACACCCAGAACCTCTGGCATCATCTTAATACCAACCTGGGCTCCAAGGAAACCTGAACTTCAAGAGTTAAGCTGCCAGTGGACTTAAAAGTAAACAAGGACTCGTGAATCTTGGCATATCTACACCTGTGTGCCACGGCTTCAAATCAGCACTGGTTTCCAGTTTCTAGGATTTACTCTGATGTCAAATGTATTTAACTCATGTGTAACCTGAAGGAAAACTGCAGGTAGTTTTAACCCTAAACAAGTCATCTCTTCTCTTTGGAAAAAATGTGTACTTCACTCCAAATTACAATGAGTTGTACACAGATATTAAAAACAAAAACCAAATGGATGTTTTGTGTTCACAGTTGATAATATTAAGTAACCTTACTTAAATCTGCTGGCTGTGAAAGTGGTGGTGGTGAGAAATCAAGTAAGCCCAGCTTTCCTTTACGAAATTCTTTTTCACACGGAGCCAACCACAGAAAAAATATGCTTACATCTCCTTCAGCAAGGTTTCTCTCAGTTTGTGTTCAAATTAATTAATAATTATCTTGGCCAGGAACCTGACACCCACTTCATCTTGTTTGTAACAATTCTTACAACAGTGGACTCAACAAAAAGTAGCTACTGAGCAGATCTAAGATCTAACCCCAGCAGTTCAATAGGGTTTTTTAGATTTTTGTTGTGAGATTTTGGTTTGTGTTTGGTTTTTTTTTTGTGGGATTAGGACTATAAATAAGTGGCCATGGAAAAAAAACGCGTAACAAAACTCCAAGTATGCAGTGTCACTGCATCTAGTCAGTCACTTCAGTCTTTAAGATGAAGAATTTTGGTCACTTTGATTCTGTAAAATGGGTACTCTTTGAACACTCTGTTTCACTTGGAAAATAAAGATCAATATTCTTTAGAAACAAAGTATTTGACAGTTTCAGGGGAGCTTTTCTTCCGCTTATTTTTAATGTACAATTGACAAAAAACCTCCTTTTCCAGAAATGTAAGCAATTTAAACAATTGTTACGGTAATGCCATGCCCTGTAAGGAGCCAAGCTAAGTGCATTCCTTCCTCGGTGCAAATTAAAGATAAATGTATTACAGATAAATTTAGTACAGGCTGCAGTTGTTTAAGTCAGTTAGCTTTTGAGGACTCAGCAAAAGGAAATCTGCCAATTATTATAATTTATTCCTCCTCCCCCAAGCTGAATTATTAAAATTATTATAGTCAAAGCACTGTTTTGAATAAATGCATATTTGATTGTGCAATGGTTATAACTGCAGTCACCCATATTCTCGGTACGTATTTTTATGATCATCATATGGTCATAAAAATTATATATATCGTGTATTGTGATGGTCATCAACATACAACCCTGTGCTTCCACAAAACATCATTTCATTAAGGAATCCCTCAGCACATACCCAAGACTCCCCAGTTCCAACCTGCCAGTCACCTGCACCCACATAACTGGACCTAGGATAACATCTTCATCTGGGATTGTCACCAGCAGCTTCTTACAATCACTGGAGAAAAACAGGCACTTGCAGCACGTAATGCGTAAGCGACCCACATTAACAATTATTTTGCTCCTTAAAGTGCATTCTCACCTAACAACTACAGAAAAAGACTTGAGGTGAATAGCTCAGAAGGGTTTTCACTGTAAACTCCAACATTTAAATGATGAAGTTAACTGACCCATTACTAAGTACCACTGTGGTTAAGGAAGGATTTCCTTTAAAACTTTTCTGCAGTTTTCTGTAAGAGCTCTGAGGGTAACAACAGGGTCTTTGCTGCCCTGACCATCCTCACGTGGGACCTTCACCAATGGTGACTGTCACTGGAGCCAGAGCACTTGCCTTCTGTGGCAACTGTGGTGAAGACACCATCCCTACCAGGGCAGCTGCCCCCCTGGCTCCTGGATTGCCAGCTTTTGTGGAGCAGCCCCTCTCTTGCTGCTCTCTTAACAGCCTTCAAATCACAGCATATCCTTTGCTTTCCTCTGATATGTCTAGATTTGGCCAGTGGCAGAAGCATGATGCTGTGCCAAATGTGTTCTTGACTGGGGACAATGTACAGGGGACATCAGACACCAGAACGTGTCACACAGGTTGTTTTCTGTTCTGTTCATAGGTGCTCACCCAGACTTTCCTCCACAGCTGATCTGGGAGACAGCTGCACCAGGCTAGTGCAGTAAGCACCATATGGACAAATTTTCTGAGTTTTTTGGTGTTTTTTTTAATGCACCACTCCTTCTGTCCTCCAGCCACTTTTGTTCCTTGTTTCTGAACACACCTCATAAGTCATCTTTTATTAACAACCTGTTCAGAACTCAACAAACTACTGTGTGACTAGATGGCACTGGATTGGTGCCTCACATTAGCATATTCACTAATGCTCTGCAAAAATTTCTTTTGGCAGTAGTCAGAGTTGCCCAAACTTTCTCACCTAGGAATATCTTCTCTTCTGACATTTCCTTCCCTCTACTGGACATTTGTGTTTAAATTATTTACCTTTAGCTTCTTATCCTCCTCTTCCTCGAAAGATGTCATTATATTCAGCAGAGATTTCTAAATTCCCTTTTTTTATGTTACTTCCTTGTTCTGAATAGCGCTTTCAACTCTTATTTAAATGGCATTATTTGCAAATATAATTAATGCACTCTGGTTTACTCTTGCAGGCCATTAATAGAGGTGCTGGTTGAAGAGAAAAAAGAAGTAAAGGCTGCTGATGATAAACTTACTAAGGGGAAAAAACCAAAACAAAACAAACCAGCAACATGGCTTTATTGTACACCAGTGATTTTGCAACCCATAATACACTGTTCCCAAAGATAAGCCAGTTTTTATTAATTTTTCCAAACGAAACTACGTAAGACTCAGTAAAAGCCAACAACGTTACATGTGAAGTTCCCCTCTTCATCCACTGGTTTTCTATTAAAACATTTTGTTTTCTCTTATAAAGCAGTGCATTTGTGGTATTGTGTGCTTGGAGTCTCATGTGGTTTTGGTTTTCTCTGTCCTTGAAAATGAAACATATAAACTGGCAGCCTTCTACCTTCCTCACTTCTATATAAAATGGTGACTTCAGTATTTCCATAGGAAAGGCTTGGAAAAGGTCATGATCTAAAACCAGTCACAAGGAAACAAAGTGCACAGCTTTGTTTGATGGTTGGGCACTCGTGCCATAAAGCACGAGAGGCTGAAACCACAAAAGTAACTTGAGTTCCCAAGTACCACTTCAGGAAAATAAGTAATAATTAATCACTGAGTTACTCTGATCCTTTGTTCAGTTCTTGACTGTCTCTGTATACAACAAAGTTTCTGGGAACGAAGTTTATCCCAGAGGATGCATTCCTCAAACTAGGCGTGCTCATGCCTATGTCTGTACCAGTCTAGGCCTCATAAAAATCTAAGAGAAGGTTTATTCACTTTCATTCATTTAGAGGACTCTCCTGGGAGTTGTAATGCATCTTTAAATTTACTATTAGCTTTGCTTACAAGCTAGAGGTTCTGTCTAGGTGTCAGATATTCTAAATTGCTCCCTAATTATGGGGCTGTTAAATGTTCTGGGGTAATAGGTTCCTGTTAAGACTCTCATGCTGAAATACATATTTCCTTTTGTCTCAAGACTTCATCATTCACTCTCCTTTTAGTGTTTATAGTGGCTTTGCATAGGTAATCTGCTCAACTTGCTGGTCTCCCCAAATTCTCTTCCAGGTTACTCTGCTCTAGTAACAGCACAACTACATTCATCCAGGCAGTGCTGAAAATCCTCTCCTCGGATTTCTTTCAGCCTTGCTATGACATGCCTTAGCTTTATAACTCCATGAAATCACCAGCATTCCGGGGTTTAAAGGTTTACATTGGAAATCCTTTCCACTCAGCAGGTGGGTATGTGAGTGTGTGTGCTGTAATTAACACTGCAATTCCCTCCTGAGCACTCTTCGCTAAAAAATGTTCTTCTTTTAGCCTCAAAATGGTTTCCTATTCCAATGCTGTTTCTCAAGACAGGGGGTTTGCTTGATTGATGTGTAACTAGGTAAATGGCAAAATCTGTAATTTTATATATAAGTGTTTGGAGTGTGAATTTTTGTCTTTGCTAAATGTTTAAGATTTGGTTGGAGTTTATTCTATAAGCATGAAGAAAAAGAGTTGTGTACACTTGTTTAATTCAAGTAAGTGTAAGTGTGGCATATTCAGTAATGGCTGAAACTTAAAGTCAAGGTTAGATAGAAGAGTTGCTATAACACTAAGGGATTTAAATTAGCAGGACACATGCAAATGACTCATTTAAAAAAAGGTTATTTTTCTTTATCTCAGAGAGATAAACAGGTTTACTTATGGGACAAGGCAGTGTAAGAAAGGATAGTGGGACCTGGGAAACAAGATGAAATGTGAGGCAGAGTGCCCACCTGGAGGGTAAGACTGAAGATCACTGTGATAGAAGACTGGCTGTACCACGCAGCACAAAAATTTGATCTGTGTATTGCACCAGCACAGATTTTAAAAGGTAGCTAACACTATGACTACTAATAACAATGATAATAAAATATAAACAGGCTAAGGTAATAGGAATGTTTCAATCAAGCTGTAGTTTGCCGATCAGAAATTCATTCACTTTGTATGTGCATTATTGCACAACTGGGCAGACTGAATAAAAACTGATACCCATAAAGGAGTAGGGAACCAAAACAGATTGGTCTGGCCTGGCTTGGCTAATTTCTTTACTACTCAAACCTGAATAAAATTTCTATTTCTCACTTAACAAAAGGACCTCATTTTAATAGAGCGCAAGACTCAAAAAAAAAAAAAACAAAAAAGCCCAACCCACAGAATTAATAAGTTTGGGATCATGTTTAGAGGAAAAGTCAATATGCCAGAGTTAGAATTGTTCAATGTTATTATTCAGTCATTTTATGATTTCTTTTTTTCATTTTTCTTATTGTGCCCGAGGCTTCCCTCTGACTTCTTTATTATTGCTATTATAATTAAATTGTAACTGGTATCAATATCATTGAAATAAACAAGAATTAGTTAATCCTGGCTAAATAACATTGCTACATTCAATAAACCAAAACCTCTGTGTCCAAGAGATCTGGGACAAAGAATTTTGGCTGAACCATCCAGTTCTGACCTAGATCCAAACCCTTCTGTAGGCCTATCTCTGCAAGACAGCACTTATTATTTAGCTACTGCCAAACAAAATCAGTGGTTTCTTTGTTGTTGCTATCATCATTCAACTACAACCAGGTAAGAATTTCATTTCATTGCTTGATCTTCTAGCAAATCTCTTTCCCTATGAAGCTACTGTCACCAGAAGTTAACACAGGAGGCCACTGTCTTCACGTGAATTTACTAAAGGTTTTTTTACTTCTTTCTGATTTTTATGCGGGGTTCTGACTTTAGCCATACTAGCCTCTGAAAAGGAGGAAGTCAGGAACTGTGCTTCCAGCCTACAGTTTATTTTACACCTGGGTTTATGACAGGCACACACAGCAACAAGTGAATCAATACAAGAAGAACTCCTTTTCCTCTTCTGGACTTCTGAATTGAAGGATGGGATAGTCCCTCCAGAAATGTGACTGTCAAACTGCAGGTAAGCAACAAAGAAAGATTACCTTGGAGACAATTTACATCCACGCTGCAGGTATGCATTGAGTGTCCCCGTTGCTGCTAGCAACAGTCCAAGGTATGGAGGTGAAGGTTTCATAGGTCTTGAGGAAAATTCTGGGTGGAACTGAACTCCCACAAAGTATGGGTGATCTACAAGATAGATGTCAAAGAAAATTACTCAATGTAGGAAGAAGATAGTAGAAAAACTTATAGGAAAAAGTTTATTGAAGATTTCAGACAGGTGTCCAGAGGCCAGATCAGCACATGGGAATTTAAGAGTGAGGCAGTAGGAAACTTAACTTTTTTTCCACAAAAAGCTACTGACAACAGAAGCAGAAGGTAGTGGGGCAAACTACGGAAAACTCATCCTGTGATTCATAAAAACCGAATAATAAACCTGTACCAACATGTAAGGGGATGGGAGCAAGCGGAAAAAAATCACCAAGTTTATATTTATCAGGTTATTTTCACAGTATTTTGGTTTCCAACATCTGTTTATGCACATCTATTCAGAACAATATGCTGCTTCATCCTCTCCTAAATCTTCACCTCTCTGTCTCTCACTCAAAAGCACCTTTTTACTACTGCTTCTGCTTTCCTTCTGTTTTCTTCAAAAGAATAGAGAAGGAAGAATGTGTTTGTACTCCTCTATGCTGAACACCTGTTCCTTTCTCTGTTTTAAAGGAGCTAACACTAACCAGTTCTAGTGCCACGACATTGAACAAAACTAGCTACAGATCTCTTGTTCGACAATTTCCAAAATAATTCCCAACATGCAAGGAATTTCTCTGCAGTACAGAGTAAGTGATAACAAGAAATCAAGGTTGTTCTTCTAGGAAGATAAACTACATCGTCTAGTATGCTGTTTTTCTCTCTGCTGCTATATCTTCAAGGGAACCTGGATCCTAGATTTATCCCATAACTTCAATAACAAAGCACCAAATATTTGTTGTGGGGATATTTTGCTTAAAAGCTTTGCCTAAGGTATCTGGTGTACTGTTATTTCTGTGCTTCTGCTCCAACCCACCCTACTCCTCATGATGACTGTTTTTCTTTACTAACCAGTCTCCTTGAAGCCCATTGTGAAATAATTCCAGGTTTTACTGCAGCTTTTCTTTCTGTCACAGTAACATGCAATTTAAAATTCATGCCTGATTTATTTCATGATGCTCTTTGTAGAAGTTGTTTCATGCAGGGCAGACAAAATAACCTCCCAACACCAGCATGTGTAACAGAGATGATCTGTCAGGAACAAACTAACCCAAGAACATCCATGACAATTAGTAGTTTATGCCTTCACATGTATCCTTTACTCTCAGATTATTGTCCATGGTGTAGTTGTTTGACATTCTAAGTAAGTATCTATATAATCAGGGTTGCCTGGTTCAAAATTACAGCACTGTTCTTCAACACACCATGGAGTATATAAAATGAATTCTCAGGAGCATCATGCCACAAACAGCACTCCATAGGTAATGATGTCTTCTTACAACGAATTTTTGTTTCTGTGCATGGAATTCATCTTGACCAATGGCAATTAGGGGTCATGTAAGACAAGAGGAGGAAAAAAACCTTGTAGAGTAGCCTGTCTCTTCAGGTGCCTGATACTCATCTAGCCAACAGTGACTTAACACTAAGGAGTTAATCAAACATCCAATCAACATCAAAAAGA
Source organism: Ptilonorhynchus violaceus (assembly GCA_013397565.1). NCBI lineage: Eukaryota > Metazoa > Chordata > Aves > Passeriformes > Ptilonorhynchidae > Ptilonorhynchus > Ptilonorhynchus violaceus. Next base: position 216,126 of record VZRJ01011662.1, read on the forward strand.
TGGTTTTGAAAAGGTACTCTGTGCACCATTCAACAAACATATGCAGAGTAACTTCTTTTTATTTCAGAACCTTTTAGAAAAAACATCAAGTCTTGATAAAGTAATCCAAATCTACTAGACTTCCAATATATCAAACACTCATCTCTCTGAATCACTTCTGTCAAAGAAAGGACCTTGCTTTCTTTTTGGTTTTCATACTTTTATTTATATGATTTTAACCAGAGGGTAACTGAAAGAGACAAAAGGATAGGAAGGCACCTTGGGAGGTCTCTATTCCTACCTCCTGCTCAAAGCAAGGACAAATTCGAAGTTAAATCAGGTTGCTGACAGCTTTGTCTAGTCAAGTTTTGAAGGTCTCTACTGCAAGGATGAAGATTTCACAGACTCTCTAGGTAACATACTCTAGTAATGGTATATACTTTGGCTGTATTGCATATATACACATTTCATATACTCCAGCAAACTGATCACATATTGGGGCCTATTGGACTAAGAATATTTGAGGGTGCTTAGGGAGCAGGGCAATGTAATTGTGAACCTGTTTTTTATCTTTAAAAGGCCAGAGGCCCCTATGACTAGAAAAAGGCAGTCACCATGCCCTTCTTCAAGACAAAAAGAAGGATCCAAGGAACCACAGAACATCCAGACACATGAAGGTCAGGAAGAGAGTTTGGCAGAACAAGCCTGAGAACGATGTGTCTTTGGATGCAGGGAGAGCAGTAGCTTTCCTTAATGCTGACTTTAGCAAGGCTTTTGATATGGTTTCCAAACATTTAAGTTGGAAGCTGTGGACCATGGGTAGACCACAAAGTGTGTCACAAAAATGGCTGGACTGCTGGGTTCGAAGAACAGTGGTGAGTGGTTTGAACTCCAAGCAACAGCATACTTGGAGATATTCAAATCTTGACTGATACAACTCTCGACAACCTGACCTATATTTGAAGGTAGCCCAGTGCTGAAGCAGAGGGGTGGACTAGATGACCTCCTAAATCACTCTACGATTCTACACAGCCAAATCCCTCTGAGCTAGAATTATGACCTTTTGGAAAAGAAGCATGTTTGTCCCAGATAACCAAATACATTCACAAGTCCTTGCAAAGTGTACGACTTTTCCTAACGTACTCTGAATTTACACTCATTTTAATACACAGATGGAGTCAGCAATATCCCTCAACATGATCTTGGCTGTTATGACAGCTAAATATTGTGCCTACGTGTCATTTAACAGCCTGAAGTTTATACAGTTTTAACAGATGCAATAAGTACTACAAACAAGTAAGACACTCACTCTCCAGTTCAATAATTTCCATTCTGTTCCCTTCTGTATCATGGCCAACAAATTTCAAACCCTTCTCTTCAAAGCAGTGAGTCAATTCTGGGTTCACCTGAAAGATTGAAAGCAATAATAATTGTAGTTCCATTTATTTTTGGATTTAACAAACAGTAGCAGTTAATTGTAATGTTCTTACACGCATACAAGAATGAAAAGAATTGGGTAAGGGCTGGGAACTTTCACTTTCTTTTTTTAACAACTCTGGTATAAATTTGTAAAAGTGGGGATGCTTATTAAATAAAAAGATGAAAGAGTAATTTTAAAACTTACTATGCAACATTCAAAAGATTAAAGCCAGGGTCCTTTCTGTTTGCTGTCCTCCTGAATCGGAGTAGCTTGCATTCCTCCTTTTTTAAAAGGCTCATTAGATGTAGGTACAGAGACCGATCTCTTTGAACACTGCATTTCAGTGGTTAAGACAAAAGCTGTGGTTCAGCTCTTCCTTCAAACTGAGGAGCTCTGAAGTGACCTGTCTCGTTTCCTTGATGATGTTTTAACCACTCAGTTAATATTCATATTTTGAGCACGTTTACCACCATCACATTCTCTTCCCTTTTAACGAAGTTTAATATTGTCTGAATCAGTTACAACATGCACATATCCCATAGTTCAGGCCCCTTTGGAGACACTGAGGGAGTCAGATCCCTTCTGAACTGCCTTGGAGATAACTCTAGGAGTCCACCTCTTGCCTTTCTCCTTGAATGACAGTATTTTCAAAATATTCAGGTACCTTTTCTTAGATGTTTGGAAACAGAGGAGTGGACCCATACAAGGAACAGAGAGGTGGGTAGTAGGAAGCACGTGATCTGAACCAGCCTCTGAGCTGTAGATGCCTGAAGTCTGCCTAAATTTAGACCACAAAAGAATATGCACCTGAACATAATCTGTGCCTTTAAATAAGCCAAACTGGCCAATGCATTTAGGATTACAAGCCTTTACTTTTCAAATATTTCACAGGAAGCCAAGCCACATAATCTCTGACATAGCTTTCCAAGACCATTTTTCTAGACACTGCACCTTCTCTACCACAGAAACAGTACACAACATTATTCCCCTCTACTGCACACTTGCAAGAACACCTCTGCAATACCGTGCCTGGTGTCAGGCCCTTCAGCACAAGAAAGAGACTGACATGAGTCAACCTCATAGGAGGTCCAGCCAGAATGGTTAGGGGCCGGACTACCCACCCCATAGAAGGAGAGACTGGATAAGCTGGATTTGTTGAGCCTAGGAAAGAGAAAGCGAAGAGTGGATCTCATGGCTGACTTCAACTATCTATCCAGACAGTATAAAGCAGACTGAGACAGACTCTGCTCAGAAACACATAGCATGTGACTGAGACCAAAACCAAAACTGCTCAAAGAAATCTCCTATTAGGTACAAGAGAAAAGGTTCACAATGAAGTGACTAAGCATCAGAACAAATTGTCAAAAGATGTTGTGGATTCTCTTTTCAAACAGATTAAAAATTAGATGTGTGGATACTGAAAAACTTTCAGCAGAGGAATTCTCCAGCTTCTTGCATTCTGCAAGAAGCTGTTCTTTCTCATAGAAGCTATGTAAACAACGAAGATGTTTCTCTAACGAGACTTCTCCTTATCATGCACCTGTGGACTTGTTATTGTACCGAATACACAATATTTTCTATAAGGCATTGTAGTAACTTAGCCAATCACCCTGAAAGGTGGATGGCCAAAGGACCAATGACCTTATGACATTCAAGCACATAAAGGTATAAAATAGCTCTTTATATTAATAAATAAATCCACTTTTCACCAACTCTTGGATCGTACTTATGTGGTAATTTAGTTCTAACCCTCACACAACAGCCACATAGATGGAACAAAATCCCAAGTGATCTAATTTTAGGTTAGCTCAGCTCCAAACAGGGAGTTGGACCAAAAGACTTGGGTTCCTTTCACTCTAAATTATACTATCTAACCACCGTAAATTTTGGGTTATGTTTAGGTAAGAAAACTCCCAGTAGTTTTTATTCTGCCTACCAAGAGAGATACAATTTGCTCAAGCTTTACTTTTGAGCACAAAGTACGCTAGCAGTGCTTACCTCGTATCGATGCCTGTGTCGCTCCTCTACAAACATTTCATCACCATAAAGCTTCCCTGAATATACAACGAAAGAGAAATTAGTATCAATGTGTTGCTTTAATAATTGTTACAATTGTTTCTTGTAATTTAAACCCTAAAAAAGTCACATGTAAAACATAACAAGACACTATTCATCTCACTGCAGCTTTCTGTTTTTCCTGAGTGATGACTAGTTTCTTTTAATTTACTGTTACCTGAGTTTATTCAGTACTCGTATTCAACATTCCTTGACCAGAAATATCTTAGGTAGACTAGACTCTAAACACGCTTTAACTAATTTAAATTGTAAAGCTCAAAATAAAATAAAATATATCTGAGCAAAAAAGCAATAAAAAATCCCTTCAGGGTTTTACAACAGTTGCACACAAAAGATGCTGGGAAGGAAGCCTTTTAGTAGCATCTGTTCCATTTTAATACATTATGCATGGCACCTGGCATAATACCTCCAAAGAACAAACAGAGAATATTGCTTTTTTCTGTTTTCCTGATCTCATTACACAAATGACTCTTGCAGTTCTCTGTGCGTATCTTGAACACTTCACATTTCACAGCAACAAGGAGTAAGTTAGAGGTATGCAGTAAACCAGATTTTAATCATATCTCTCTCTTCTAATCATGGCTTGAACTTTGCTCTCAATTTACCCTAAGGTCATTAGGATTACTATCTTGCTAAGGGGTTAGTACAAGAACTAGACTGCCAAGAACATCTTCAAAAATTGTAGAATAATAGTACTGCAATTTTACAAAAAGTCTTATATGTCTTAATTTTAAGGGACCATCTTTTCAAAACTATTATTTCCATTCAAGTTGTATAGCATTAGAAAAAGAAATCAGATTTCCTGATTAAACTACCAGAGCTTTTTATTATTCTTTCTAAAGAAAGATCTAGACAGATCTAAACAATTCATAATATTGGTCAAGAGTTACAACACATGTTAATTTTTATTAAGTTTTCCAAGAAGCGTTTAAGCCACAGAACAACTTGTACATTGTGATATGCGTATCTGTATCACAAGCAGGCAAAGTAACACCCAGGTCAGTTAGATCACTAGCATGGACATCTCTAGAAAGGCAGATTTTCCATTAAATGTGCATATGTATTACCCTTTGGTCTCCTGCTGAAGCAGACATAATTTTTAAATGCTCAAAAGGATACATTCCTTAAGTTCAACATAGCTAAATACAGTAACAGCTCAGATGAATGTCAGGGGCAGCGCAATGTAAGAAATATGCACATATTTAATTGATGGACAAGTGTCAAAGGTTAACCTGGAGGCAAACTCCAGATCCCCACGCTTAGTTCTTCAGAGGAGAGGAGACAGCAAAAACAGGCTGCAAACTTGAAAAATGATTAAATTATTTATTTACTAACTCTACTAAGAATAGAAAGAATGAAAAAATAATGAAAATATTAAGGTATAATATACAAATATCATTCTCCCCCCATACATTCCAATCCTTCTCACTGATCACGTAAAGGACATAAACATGACATTCTGATCTTAAGATTAAGAGTTCTTAATGCCACCTCATGGGATAAAGAGAGTTCTTTCTGTAGTGTAGTGGGATTCACCCCACAGAAGACAGTTCCCTAAGTACCTTCAGCACGGTTCTAAACCTGCCAGAAACACCACAGCCCGCCCAGGTTTTTGCAGTGGTGTATCCTCTCTCCCACAAACACTCCGCAGTTTGTGGGTCACAAGAAAAGTCTG
>VZRJ01011662.1:221840-267142 GCA_013397565.1 Ptilonorhynchus violaceus
TTTTATTAAGTCTTTTGGCTGCTAATTAAGTACCGCACTTCGCTTATCTACAAGAGCAAGGTCACTCTTCGATCTCACCAATACACCTTCAAAAGCGTTTTTTTCTTCTCTCGGCCTTTTCTCGGCTTTCTCAGCCTCGGCTTCCTCTCTGTGTAGCTTGGCTCGGCTTAGCTTAGCTGCTTCTCTGTTTGGCCTTGGTCCAGATGATATAAACCAGCTCCTCTCAGGTCCGAACGGCACAGGACCGGTGGGGGGGGTGAGGCCGGCTGCCCCCGCTGGCTCCCCTGAGCCGTGGGTGAGCCTCTCCTGCTCATGGTCAGCAGGGAGCCAGAGAGCAAGAGAGGAAGTGAGAGCCAGTGCTTCGTCACTTCCTAGGGTTTTTATAACGTTCCTTTCACAGAGACGTCACTGGAACACTAAGTGGCTCATAGAACTGTCCTTTACCTGGTTTTAACCAACCAAATTTGTCTCACACCGGGTCAAACTATGACAACAAGAAACTACTTTTTACACATTTACAGCATCATCTATATACCACTGTATAACAGGCTGATTAACAGGAGACAAGTATTACTTCAATTTTAAATTACACATTGATCAGATTAAATAATTTGTTCCATATTCTAATTGTTTTTATTTTGTTATCTGAAGCATCCTGTTACAGCAAATAATTTTCCTTTCCGGCAACAAATACTTTGCTTTCCCAAAACAAGACTGCTTCCAGGGCTGGACTAGGCCTAAGGCAGTGCTGGATCAGACACTGGAGCCAAGCAGCGCCTGGCTTCTGGCAAACATTGTCAAGACAAGGCAAGGACTAAGGCAGCAAGGCCACATGACATCTAAGGCTGAGGTGCACTGGCAACTCTAGGGAATAACAAGCAACATTTAGGTCTGGCAAGAGCATAATGGGCAGGACTTTGGATTAGTTCTACCAGACAGCTTCAGGAGCAGGTTAAGAAGCCCTCGTTCACAGATCCTATCAGCACATAAAGCAAATAAGAAGAAAGCATTCTGATCTTCCCAAGAATATAATGAATCAAACTACCATGAAATGCATTTCAGTTTTCTCAACATTCTACTCATTGTTGATTTAAAGCATTGGACCCTAACTGACAGTTTCACTGGGAATTACGGATGTCTCTCATTTCTTTTTTACATTCCAATCCTCAGTAAATGTAAATAAAAGGAATGAGTTCAGGGAAGCTGTCACCCAACTGCTTGCTTGAGGTTATAGCATTTTTGCTTTTCCATGTTACAAAGCTCCTCTCCAATGACAAAGTCATAACAGCAGAAAAATAACTTACTTAAAACAGAATTTTCAGTTTTGAAAACAGTCCTCCTCTTCCCCAGTCTCATTGTTCCTCCCATATCTCCGGGATTGTGTTCTGGCATGTCAATCACCTGTGGAGAAAAGTTGTTCAGACACTGTTTCATCCAACAAATAAAAGAACCCTAAAACAAACAATTGCCTAGCAAGTTGCATAGATTTATAAATGACGACTACATGTATTTTATCTCCAACCATTCCCAATTATTATTTCTCTTTGGTTTTTCTAATGCTTTGTTCTTCAATATCAGCACTGTAACAGACTGACAATGTTAACTAATTGGTGACAAGAATTTTAATTTAATGTTAAGATTAACAAAAGCAACTTATTAATTTCTTACTTTAATATTTGGGGTGGAAAAAACCCCTTTTATTTTAAAAATAATACCAAAATGTACCAGCAATAGGATAATTCTACCCAAAGCTATTCTTTGTGCTAAGAGAGTACACAGTTTTAAAAACTCAAACTCATAGACCAAAAAAATCCACCAAGACACCAACTCTGATAAAGACACCATCTCTGAAATAAAACAAGTCCCTGAACCTCACAGTGTTAGAGGCTGAAATATTATCCCAGGTAAATATTCCTGTACACTCAGCCATTTCTTATATTGTTCTTATACTAAGAGGCAGAAACAGCTGTCTTGTCAAGTGAGAAAACAACCTCTTTTTTGGGAAGTAGGAAGAGGAAGAAGGCATGCAGCAGCACAGTGAAAAGAAGACACTTGTAAAAAGACTGATCTAACACTGTAAAAGCACAGTATGAAAAGAGGTGACTCCAATATGTGTGCACTGTTTCAGACTGTAGATGTAACTAATTTATCACAGGGAAACGGAAAGAAATTTCCCCCAATTTGCCTCTACTTAAGGGTTTCTCAGATTGATAAAGAATTCACAAAATACTGGGTTGCCTTGTATGAAAAATATGCTATTTAATGTAACATTTAAAGCAGAGGATATACAAATACTGGGTCTGAGGACTGAAGTCAGTGGGTCAAAAGGCTGCTATGTGGCTCAAGCAAAAGACCCACAATGGTGGAATTCAGGGCCTGTGAGAAACCACAGTTTAGTGTAAGGACTGAGCTTAGTTTTGCTCAATTTGAAAAATCCTGCAGGGTCTCACAATCCAGTTTAGAGGAAATCTGTCTCAGAGAGGTAAAACAGTTCAAAATTGTAGAAACGTGAGCTGAAGCTTTGACCTATGTACTTGTACTCACATATACACAGTCAGTGAAGAATGCAATTGACAAAGAAACGTTCTAAAAATACAAATATTCACATATATGGGTAATCTAGAATGGATTTTTATTAACCTTAATTTGCCCTCTGGGAGTAATGAAAACAGTTTCTGATGATACACTTCATAAAGTGAAGTTGTTCAATTTAGGAGGGATGGTGGAAAGTGCTTAGCCTTTGGCCTTGTGCCAATGCATTTCAGCTGTGTAATTATCTCTGTATAACCTTATACCTTCAAAATGTTATTTATAAGCTATATACTCATTATAAAATGTCAGGAGAAGGAGCTGTGATCAAACCAATGGGATATTACAAATCCTTCAATTACCTCTCAAATCACAGAGGTGAGGACTGTGCAATACATTGAGCTAACCTACCCTCCACAAATTCAAAAAAAAACATAAATAAATCCATTGAACCCTTATTACTTTAAAAGCATGAAATTGACTGAATTTATTTTATTTCCTGCCATTTAATTTCTTTTTTTTCCTGAAGCAGTGGCCACAAAAAAGAGGATATAAGAAGCAGTTAGAATGTATATATCAGACTTCACATATATGTCAAACACTCTGACCTTGTGAAACCAAACACAAGCTTTCCTTGAAGGCGGTATTTACTTACCTACCCCCATACTGAGTTAACCTCAAAGTTGTACTCCTGACTTTAGTCAAAGGAGATGAAGTGGTAAAAAGCAGCTATCGAGTACTTTAAGTACATGCTTCTCTTCCAACTACAAAATGTTCACTTTAAAGGCTGTTTAATGAATATTTGCAGTTGACAAGAAAAATAAACAGTGGGCTTTTTTATTTGTTTGCTAGTTTGGGTTTTCTCAAGTTTGGAGGCTCAAGTCACTATTAGACACTCCTTCATTTCCAAAAGCATATCAAGCACTAAATACTGTCTTCTACTCTCAGTTTTAGAGTTTTCTTCCTAAAAATTCGGGGCAGGATGTTTTGGTCTAGTTTTTGCTCACTGCATCACAGTAATAACCAAGTGTTTGGGGTTCCCCCCTCCCTGTCCTCAGAAAAAAAAATAGATTTAACTATTTTCACTTTTCAGTGTTTGCTGTACTAAGACATTCTATCGAAAGGAAGCATTGGGATACAGTGAGTGGGACAGTAACTTCTTGAAGGACATTGCTCAGCTCTTTAAACTCCTCAATTAAAATACTGGCTCCAGATGAAGTAGACCTGTCTATGCAGCCCTTAGCAGATTTAACTTATTTACTGTGCTTAACTGGAAGACTCAGAAACATCAATTAGCAAATATACAGTCTTTTGTTCATTAAACAGAGCGTATCACCGAAGTGGCACTGCTGCCCTACAGCACAAAGACAGTAATGAGAATCAGAAAGGCAACTCATATTAATGAAAAATCCTGCCATATCATACAGATTTTATTTGATCAGAAAAAGATGAACTTACAAATAGTGGTCATTCTGAACAAGTGTGGAACTGAATAGATTCTTCAAAGAGCTTATGGTTCCTGACACAGAATAAATCAGCTCTTGCTATGCATTAGTTCTTTGAAGGGCAGAGAACAGCATAGAACAGAACAGGCACCACAAGAACCAAAAAAGTATCAGTAGGGAGGATGCAAGAATAGATAAGGCATCAATTAGATCTTTCTTACCCAAATCCCTGAAAATTGCCACCACTACAAGGATTTTCTAGAGATCATGTATTACACCAGACAGCCAACACGAAATTAAGAATGAATCACTGTAACGTAACATAAAGCACATTCTAGATCTAAACCAGTGTGATCAGTATTAAATCATGTTACTGACGAATAGTGACTTCAACTACCCATGAACAGCAATCTTCTTCCAGAAATCTACTGCTTAGATTGTTTCATTGTTGTTAGAAAACATATAAAAGCTAATGAGAAAACCTTTCAAGCCCTGAAACTCAAGGAAGAACAACCAAGGCCCTGAAAGCCCCACACCTATCATTTCAGTAACCACCCCAGGACCATCACTTTTTATCTTTGTTTTGCCTCATGTCCTGCAATGTCATTTTGAGAAATCCATTTACTCTGGTTACCTTGGCAGGGGCAGGGTGAGGAGTGGGGAGTGTCTGATTGGGTTTTGTTTGCAGGCTTGGTTTTTGAGGAGTTGCAGAGGGAGAGGAGCATTACTTGATTTAAACAACTCATTGCTAAGCTTTGGAAGCATGTTTTTGCAAGTTTGGGTTTCTGGTTTGGTTGTTGGTTTGGTTTTTTTTGTGTGTCTTTTTACTCTGCCCTTGACTGGTGAGCAAAAGATTTATCAATGCTGAAATAAATTACTACCCATGTAAGTGCTGATCAAAGCAGCAGAAGATGCCACGACCCTGGAGATTAACTGAACACTGAGAAGAGGCTCTAAAACACTCAACACACAAGAGATGTGCAGAGTGAAAGTTGACAGAGCAGGGAATACAGTGACAGGTACTGATGAATACGAATCCCTGATGAACACAGCTATGAAAAAATTCCAGCAGCACAAACTGACAAGGACTCAACCAAAACTTAAGGAACTCGTCCTTTTATTGACTCTTCCATCATTCCTTTGCAGGATTAGTCAGTACTTGCTAGATTCAATCTGATCAATTACAAGTTCATCAGTAGACAAAAGCAGACACCTATAAATGGGATGTTCATACTAACATCTATTCTATTTTAGAAACAATAGTACAAACATTTTAAAGAAAAAGTTGACACCTGCAACAATAAGAGTGGCACTGAGAGCTTCCAACTTGGCAAGGAAACCAAGATGACAGACTTTCCCCAATCATTAAAAAAGAGGGTGACATTTTCAGCTACTGAAAGAAGATGCAAAGATTATATCTGCCTGAATACCTTGCTCCATTTTCCCCCCTCGAGATATCCTACTTTCAAGCAAACCCCTTCACTGCCCACCCATCTAAAGCACTCAGCCCCCTGGACTGAACTAGTGCTGGCTATAGAAATACACTGGAGTGACAGTCACACACCGTGCCACAAAGGGCAGGATTTGCCACAGACTTGAGTAACTAAAAAGAATGTGGAAGAGTGTTCTCAGACTTTGGACAGGCCCAGCTCACATTATAATTAATGACCAAATATTCACTAATTTAATTTCAGAAAGATCAGCAAATCTGTAGCTAGGAGAAGTCCTTCTTCCTATCACATACACCTTTAAAAAAATCAGAACTCTGTCACTGCCTTTGTAGGGGACTTCTCCACCTACAATTGCTAGTAGGTGAAATTTTGCCCTTACCAAATGCACTTAAATCCACATCAGGTGTATCAGAAGGAGGAAGGCGCGAAGCAAGTCTGTGTCTCTGAGCATCCTAAAGCAGAGGGAAGAACCTAGAGAGTAAGACAGACCCTGCTGCTCTCTTCATCAAATGTCCCAGCCACAAAGGTGAGACAGGAATAATCAAATACAGCCTGAGACTGTTTCAACAGTAGTATGCTTGGATGGTCTCGACTCAGAAAATTGTTACATCCTGCAGGCAACTGCCAGGGAAGACTCGGCCACAGAGAAGCCTCATTACCTAAACTACACAAAGTAGCCAAGGAGGCATGAGATTGTTCCCGGCAGAGACAAAGCACAGCATGTGTTTTACCCTCAAAACTCCCCAGTGTTCTGTACTTCCTTTACCCTGAGTTATCATGCATGAGCAAGCATCCATTCCGGTTGCTTCTCATTCATTAACAGGGTTGTACCAGTTAGAACCACCTCACTATCAGTTATCTCTGCTTTCATCAAGCGAGACAGAAGGAAAACTGCTTACTTTAAGGAAAGTAAGCAGGAAAACTGCTTATTTCAAGTGGTCACTACTCCAGACCTTCACTGAGGAGAATTACTGGTATCAGCTTTCAGGCAATGCTCAGTATCATGACGTATACTATCCTAATACTTCTTTAAGAAATTCTGTTATTCTGCCATAAAAATCAATATTCTCACAGGGAAGCTGAGGAGAACTAGCAACTGTTTTTAATCCTATTTATCTAAAGTAACCAGACCATCATCAGACTTGTGAGTAAGAAAGACTGCCTGGATTCTAACCACTGTTCCTTCTCACAGAATGGTGTCACCGCTCATTTTGATATTCTGTCCGCCTTCCAAAGCTGCTCAGGGATGATCTGGTACTTGATAATCAGGGACACAGAAACTTGTAGAAAGAAAGTGAGTGGGCAGCAAGTAGAAAATTACAGATTGCCATATTTTATTTTTTATTCTAGTTGGAAAGTACTTTTGTTGTACTGTAAAACATCCCAGCTAACTGTAGAGCTGAGAAGAAATCCCTGGAAGAGATCCTGGATCAGCTGGAAGACACCTGTGCACTATTTATTTTATTTACTGGATACGGAAAAAACATCCTATTGAAAGGATAGCTATTTGAACAGAGAAAAAATGGTAAGGTACCTTAGTTGAAAAGTTGAAAAAGAGACTGAAGGTTTTCAAGTAAGATCTCTACTCACAGAAGAAAGAAAAAAGTGCAAATGCTATCTAGAGTGTGAAATCCATGTCAGTTATAAGAACACAAACCTAAACATATCTGTATTTTTCGTGGGTTTGCTTCTGTTTTAAGAGAAATAGCTTTATTCTCTTTTTGATTCAGCCCGATAAATAATTTTTATGTTATCTTACAAACACATGCTTGACTGAAGATTAAATAACTTCTAGCAGCTGATTTCACCAACCAGATTTAATTACTGTACATCTGATTAATACATCATTAAATTGAGGTTTTAAACTGAAGGACAAAAATATACAATCACACCGGTTGATACTGACACAAGAAAACGCCTTGTTTAGAATTTGGAGTAAATGAATGAAACAGAAAGGAAGGATTCTAGCTCCATAAGGATTTCTCTGCTACAGATATGTAAGAAACAGCACAGTACCACTCCTTCTAATCAGGATATCATGCTTCATATTATGTCCAAAGATCAGTGGCCGACCATAACTTTAACGGCTGATTGATCATCTTTTGAAATGGACACCAGAACTTAAAAGCTGACATTTCTACATTAAAAAGAGATTTTCTACTAGTTTGGCTAAATTGGTATCTCTGGTAGATGAACACTCCATGAAAATCAGCTGAAGAGAAGGAAAAAATACACTTACTCAGAAAAAAAAAATGCTAATGTTTAACTCTTCTAAGAACAAAAAACCCATAATACAATTCAAAATCCCAAGGAAAACCAAAGTAGTAAGAAAATACCTTGAAATATTAAAGACACTGCTGTGTGCATAGCATATTAAACTGCTACAAGGTATTTTGCAGGCTGTGTCTTTGGAAAAAAATCCCACTAAAGACAACTGCAGACAGTTGTGAACGTAAATCTTAATCCACACCCAGTGCCAAAATCTTGTGCCAATCTGATTCCTTTAACAAGCAGCTCAGCTGAGTCCACTCTGCAAAACCACACAAAGCTGCCAGCTCATGTCAACCACTATAACCTCTAATTGAAGCAATTTGTTCTGGTGCACAAGTCTATTTTCTTTTCACTGTTATTTTACATTTAAGCTGTAACTTCGTAGAAATGAAAACAGATGTAGATAATAAAGAAATGTAAATAATGAAGGCTGGAGTAGTTCTCATACTAATTTACAGTATAGTCACGCTTCTTCCTACCTTCCCCCCCATTCTTTTGTGCGTTTACATTTTTGCATTTTGAAACAGCATCTCACAAAGGATGACAACCAGGAAGAACACTATGCAAGCTAAAGTAACTGGTGTTGGAAGGCATGCACAATCACTTTTACTGTTTAAACAGACCCATATCTACCATGGATATCTTGAAATGCTTTACATGCACTTTTCTACTGTCCTCCTTCTCTCATCCTCTTTGAAAGCTTCTGTTTCAGTTTAACTCCTGTTTAACTGTCATGCCAGTTCCCTCACCTCTACTACCTACTCCCTATAACAAAGCATACAAAATGAAAGGCTCTCTAGAACTTAAGTTGACCATTGGCTTACTTAGTGGTCCTCTCACTTAATTTACTAATTTAAGAAATCCTAGTAATTTTAATCTGGATTAAAAGCAGAACAGACATACTATAACAGGGAATTTCTAGGCAGAAAGCCTCTGGCACAATCACTCTAATATTAGTTACTAATGTTGGCTTCCATTGCATGCCCAGAAAAATCAGCATACTTTGGCCTATCCAGTCTTTTGTATCTGTAACTTTTCCTAAATTACAGAGGACATGAATGATAGGTATCTTGTTAGGCATACAGTATTAACATCTATTCTTCTGGAAAGCTCTCCAGCAACAAGTGATGGGATTTTGTTTCCCCCATGAATTCAATACCAGATTACTTCCATGAGTCCTTATCCTCCCTCCCACACAAGCATAATAACATTTCTCATTCCGGCTGGAGAATTGGAAGAACTAATGCAAGAGCTGGATATCATATAATGGTAATCAAGGTACTGACTTGTAGTTCTAGGATTTCCTAAATCCTATAGTTTCCTATTGTAAACTATATGAGGAAAAAAAGACAGCACAGGGAGATAATTACAATGACACAACTTTAAACAGTTAGATTATCTTGCAAGTAAGTACTTTGGCATTTTCATTACTATCTATCCCACAACAGAAAACATCTTACCAGCTTCAGAAAACCAGAAGGAATGATATGTATTAATATCATAGCAGAGATTAATTACCTTGATTACCTCTGCCAGGCATTTCAGGGATGCTTTGAGACACATGCTCTACATTACATTTAATAGTTTCCTGCTTCCACTCAGAAAAGCTTCGGTTGGCCAAGACCATGTTGTCTGGAAGAATTTTAATTCTGGTAAAAGACTTATGACCTACCATCAAATTTTTTTTTTATTTCAAGTAGAAACCATGATGTTTTCCTTCCTAGCAGAATCCTTCCTGTCTCACTTTGTCTGTCCTACTTCCTCCAAAAACCTGATAAACATCACTGTTTAGATCATAATTTAATTCTGTGCTTCTTGTGCTCTTTCCCCCCAACACATTACCTCTGTCCCCCGCAACATCAAATGACAAGAATTCTTTGGAATTTGCTTTCCTTAACTGTGTTTATAAAGGTATCGGGTCAAGTTCAGACAGCATTTAAAAGGACAAGCAGCTTGACCAGTTGCACCCATGCCACCTACATCAAACACTAATCGCTCCCTCCCTCAAAAGGGAACCAGTGAGCACCACTGGGATGCTTGAGTTCATGTATGAGGTCCAGAGCTAACATGAGAGTACAGACATACCTGTGCAGTTCTTGTTTGCTAACAGATCATAAAATCAGAATTGCACATCTTCATTTTTAGGCATGAACATGGTATACACTTTTAAAATACAAACCGATAGGAAGAGCTACATACGAGGAACTAAGAAGAAAGAAGCAGACAGGAAGTGTCTGTGCAAATGGAAAACCACTAGCAAAAAGGACAGAGAGGACAAGAAATGGATCTTCAGATCTCTTCTTATTTAGCAACAAGATGGTGAAAGCCTACAGGAAAAATTTTACCAATATTGTTTCTAAGAAAGTAACATCTATGGAATCATGTCAACTTTGCACTAGTGCAGATCAAGCAGGCATTTAATTAGCATGACATCAGCCGAACACACCCAGCAGAATTCCAGACACCCTCTGTGAAAAGTGTGGGTGGCCAGGTACAGATTAATTTGACAGATAATGTAGTGATCCACTCAAATGCTACAAATGTTTACAAAGCAACCAAAAGATATTGCCACACAGCCAAAATCCCAGGCCGTGTCACCACCCGGCACAGTGGCACACAACACACATAGCACAGCCAGCTGCAACCTCACAAAGCCAAAGTGATCAGCTTTTAATGGTGCTCAGACAAAAATAATTCTTATCCTTTACCTGCACCACTAATAGATTGTCTCCAATGGCAGAACAAAGAGTCAGAGAGCACAAGAAACAATTTTAGTTTAAAAGTACAGGTCTACAGTGAATCACTATCAAATCCATTGCAAATGCAGCTCTGTTGTTCAGTGCCTAACTCCCCAGTACGGAACATCGTATCATTACATACAAGTCAAGGATGGGAGGTAAAAAAATATAGAATTAAGAAAACAGAAAACCTCATTTATAAAAAGGTCTTCCTTTTGGGGAACTTCAGTAGTTTTCTTCTACTTCACGTTATTTTTCTTCCATCACAATAATTTCGGGGGGGGTGGGGAGAAGCAGCGTATTTATTAAAAATAAAACTTTAGCTAATAGCTTTTCATTGATTTTTAATAAAAATTAAATACTTCACAAGATAATGAACAGGCCACTCATGTCTCATAAAATATACCCTCCAATACAACTATGCAACTGATTTGAATTCCTGATTTTTTACTGCCCATGCACTTCCAGGCACACGTTTGATTCCAGTTCTCACTCCTGGGTGTGTACAAGGCTGTTATGACAAGGATGGAAGTCCTCAGCTGCTGCATAGACCTTTCCTTGCAGGCATCAAGCCACTTCAGAAAGGCAAGTCTGTTTCATTACCTCCATTTGGTATGGGAAAAATAAGGTAGATTAAACAATTTTTTTAACTTAGCAGAATCAAGACTTCTGCGATACCTAATCTGGTTCCTACGCTCTAGAAACAAGGCAGCCAAGGATACAGAAACCATGTATTCCCAGGTGAGCTTCTAACAAGGCCATGCCTTAGTGTAACTTGTCCCTTATCTAGGTAGGAAAAAGTTGTATAGAAATGGCATTCATAAAATTGGAGATTATTTCATGTAGTTTTCAAAATATGAACTCCAGTAATCTATTGACTTATGCAGAAATCTGTGAATAGGTAATCTCTTTCATGTTCCCCAATTTTTAACTTTTTTTTTTAATACACAATTTCTGCCGGCTTGTTTTAAGGCCAATGGTTGGAGAAGGTGTTTTTAAAGTGTTGTATTCAGAGATCTAATCACAGCATTAAGGGATCTGGACAATCCCCTTCCAAATTTCCTTGGGATCTGGACAATCCCCTTCCAAATTTCCTTTCTTTCATTGATCAGCATTACATTTTTATCGTGCCAAAGAGGACAATGGTGAGGAACTTGTTTAGTAGTTATAGTGCTTTCCCTGTGTGTGGGAATCACCTCACACAACTTCAGCTGCATAACTTTTAGATAAATAATTTAAGGGAACCACCTGATGGCTTCTCTCTGTAGGGATCAGAACACAAACAAGGCCAAACACCTCCCAGCTGAAGAATCACAGCGAAACATGTAGCAGCTTGAAATGCTCATCTAAGCCATGAGGCAAGCAGTGCTGTTCTGCCCTAACATGTCCTACATGCTTGCACAAAAACCCTGAACGTCCCTTCAACATCCATTCTTTGTCAACACTATACACACCATCCCAGAGCATCCTCAGTTCATTCTGAAGTGACACACAATACACATTGCAGCATTACCAATGCAGACTCAGGCACACAGTCCTCTATTAAATAAATGTTCTCCACTTGTTAAATCAAACACTGACTGACACTCACCTACTCACCACTTCACCCAGAAAAACGTTTCATACACAGCACAAATGTCCCTATTTGATTTACAATTAGTTACACATTAGTCCTTATGTAAGTACTGGAAAGAGCAAAGCTTTTTTGAAAATTCAATATGCAATTCTATTTAGAAAAATCCTTTTTTATGAAGAAAATCATAAGAAAGAAAAAAAGTGGGAAGTTATTAACAGCAAGAAGGCATCCTTCACAGAAACTTAATGTCCAAATGAAGAAACACAAATACTTTTAAATTAAATATATTAATACCAAATCATTAATCCCATTCCCCTAATATTCAAGAAGCAACTTGAAGAAGGCATGAATAACGTAGTCAATTATTTTCATTCACGGAGAAAAATATGGCATTGTAAAGTTAGTCAATTATCAGGACTAAAAGATAAAACTCATACTCAAAACTAGGACCATGGCACAAAAAACATGAGCATTCTGCTTGTGTGCAGTGTCAAGGAGTTTGAAAGACATTCCCAAGCTAAAATCCATCTTCAGGGGAAACTCTGATGTGCCCATCTCAAATTGAAGTGTTAAAACAAGTGGTAACAAAACAAATGGACAAAATAGACAGTAAAAAATCACTGGAAACAGATGGTACTCATTCAATTTTGGAGGAAGTGAAGGGTGAAACAGCTGACCCAGTACCTGCAGTGAATAACCTCTCATGAGCCTTGTCATCCACAGCTGCCAAAGAGGCAAATGCTTCAGTGGAGATAGAGAGACCCATGGTCTGAAACACCTGATATCTGTGCCAGGTGACACAGCTGACGCTTTAATAAAAATGTAGAAGTAGAGGGCACCTGGGCAGCTATAAAAGGTTTTATAACAGTGACACTGCCAAAAAAAAAAACATTTTGTAAAGGGAAAGATAGATGATGGGCCAAGATGGCCTTTGGTCTAGATGGAGCTGACCCAGTGGTTTGACTCAGTGTCCTCTTCATAAGTAAAGGTGATACCATAAAATGCACTGGAGAACACCACACACATTGCCTACCTGTGATACAACCATTGATGTGCTTAGTTCACAAATACACTTCATCAGCTCAGTTTGGGTTCTAAGAGGAAAGCAGGGTTTTCTCTTTTTAATTCCTTATCTCAAATAAAGGTCCTCCCAGTGCTATTTGTCACTTGAACTTCAGGTTTTGCTGAGTTTGCAAGTATATGGTGGAATGAAGAAAATAACTTCATTGACAAAAGAATTTTTAGAAACTTTTTCAGTTGTTTGTTTAAGTACTGGCTCTCTAATGCCTCCAAGAAGGCAAATATGATTATATGTCTCATTACTTAAGTTTCAGCTCAGAAAACATCCGTAAAAATGAGTTAAGTTGGGTGAGAAGGTGATAACATAAATATATTCACCACCTAACGGTGCTAATGGTACTAAATCTCAAAAATGGTAATTTACTTGGTATTAGTGAATTCATAGTTTCTCTATAGTACCACAATTCCACACTCACAGTGAGAGAAACAGCAAGATAACACAAACCTTGCAAGAATTCTAATTATCTCTACTTAAAATGGATTATTCTGAGAAAGATTAGAATATTTCTTTGCCACAAGACAAAAAAGTTGTGCACAAAGTCAAGCTGTGCAAGAAAGCACTGTCGCTGATGTGTGTCATTTGCAGACACAGCATGTCTGCTGTGATTTGTCAAAACTAATTTTTCAGTTTACAGATTGAGCAATATTGAGGCTTTGGTACTTTTCCCAGGCTCTTGGGCAACTGTTGGGCTTCCTTCACATCAATGAAGACCAACGTTAACAGTTTCATGGCAAGTTACGTCTCTGATCCCCACACAGGCTCTCCCTAATTAGCCAGGTCAAATGATGGTCCCAATGGAAGCCACAGCTAATTAAATTTATACTATCTTTTAGCTGCAATGCAATAACCACCAAGTGGTTTTATACATATATTTTCATTATTTTCAAATTCGTAATTCCAGGTTCTTCACAGCTAGATATTAAGGCTTTTTAATACTATGATCCAACGGACAGTAGAAGGCGACTGTGCAGAGGTGCTGGGAAAAATCAACACTAGTAATGTCTCAGAGGAAAACGAATGTTTCTCCTTTTTTGATGTTTTAATGTTTTAGCACTTCTAACCCACAAAGTGCACATAGCATGCACAGGTATCCTGGGGTTACACAGGTCTGTTCCAAACTGATGCCAGTCCTAAGGCTGAGCACCACATGGCATCTGGTGCACATCCTTACAAGCTAAAGACACTTAAAACTTTCGTATAAAATTCTCTCCACTCTCGATTCTGAATCCTAAGAAATTAGTCAAAGCTCCAATTTGTTACAGCTTAGCTGTAAACTCCTGTGTATTACAGGAAGAAACCAAAAAGAGCAAAGTCCCTTTGTGCTGAAGGGGAGACTAGTCACTAACAAAAAATAAATGAAACTGGCTTTAAGGTAAATTCAACTTAATTGATAGTTGGTTTCCTCACTAGCACAGCTCAGAAGTGAGTTATGACTGACATGGATAATTTGTTAATTTCAGTTTACAACAAAGGGCAAATCTACTACTTCAAAGTTCTTGTTTACAGATGTTTATAAATTGCTCGTTTGATGCATTTGTGTGAACTGAGAAATTCCAAACTACTACTGCTGTTACTTATTGAACTTAGTTACAATTTGGTTTTTATTTAATAATCAAATTAGGTAATTAGAAAATCTAAAATTAAACTAGGTATAGAAGCACTATCCTTTCTTGACTACAATTTCTTTAATTAGCAATAGCTTAATTTCTTTCAACAGGCCATAATCGCTTACAAAATAGCTAGGAAACTGATTGCTCTATACAGTTAGACAACTGCTACTCTTCTCATAAACCTCATTAATTCCCTTTAATTTCTTTGATTTTCCCTCATGTCCCACTCTTACTCGGTCAAAACAGAGAATAGGGGGAGACTTCTATAGCAGCCTTTGCTTCCATTGTCCTAAATCCCATATCAGAGAGAACTTGAAGTTGTTAATGGTAATTCTGAGAGTTTTCCTTTGGAAATAATTTAGCACATATCTATTATATCTAGATACTGATACATCAAAATGGTAGCAGGTGACGGATTTCTATGCCAAAGTCATTACTTTGTAGCATCATTATTTTTATTTTCACATTGGTAACGAAACATACCCCAGAATACCACTAATAATCTGCTTTTACATGTCATGGCTCCCTTGCAGACTTCTGACTGAGAATTAGTGACTTCTGGAACTCTACTGGTGCATATAAGCATCTCTTCCTCTGAATCAAAGAGAGAGCTCTTAAGTTCTTCCCACTATTCTATTTATTTTTCTGCCTCTGCATTTTGTGCTGCTGAGTCTCACCAAGCCAGCAAGGCTGACCTATCTGCACAGTGCTGAAGGTAAAGAAATTGAACAGAGAGATTGAGATGTTTCTACCTAAAAATGACCTCCATTTCTTTCTCCCTGAGGGCACCTGTCATCGTTGCTGCTGTTTTCCCCAAATTTACCTTTTCCTGTGGGAATGTAGGTGGTCACTATGTAGCACAAGCACCTTTAGCTCAGTATTGTGGCACTGTCTCAATAATTCCCCCCCACTTCAGCAGCAAAGTTAGCACAGCTCCAGCAGAGTTCCAGGGACCTAAAGAGTCACTGCACCACAATTCTGATAGAAGACCTCGATGCCTGATTTCTAGGGGCTTAAACATTTTTAAATGTGCTGAGAGCCCACTGTCCCTACCCAGTGTACACCCGCAGAAGAGTGCACACTGGTCCGTGTGTTCAGAATACCTGAATACTCATTCTCGCAGCTTCTGCTGTTTAACAGAAAAGGCAAAACTGTTTTAGAGAAGCCAGAACCCAGGATTCCCCACCTTCTCCACATACACACAAAGCAAATCAAGAGTATCCTATCACCAGACCATCATCTCAAGCTGTAGGCTTTATAAAAAAAGCAATTCATATTGTATCAGACTCCTGTCTGTCAAATAGTTTTAAATAAATTGTAAGACTACAAAATGGATTAGACCCTTCCAGGATTGAGACAACCAGATATGCCATTTCTGACTCACCAGCAGGATTATTACATTGACAGACAGTAGCCCTGGATTCATGTGAAAGCAGATTATAACTATTTCTAGTTTAAAAAAAAACCCGGGCAAAGGAGTTTCTTACCAGTACATTTCCCCTTTTGAGATTAGGCATCTCAGCATCATGTAATCCCCAAATTATATGCCCATGTGGTTTATTAGCTGCACCTCTAGACCTCTTTTGAACAGTCCATCAGGTTTGCGTTGTTGACAGCAGCAACAATGCCCTGAAAACTAACTACAAACTCGATTCCAATTCTCCTCATCGATTTTGTCCTCAGGATGAAGAAAGGTTCTTAGATACAGGTGTGATGTCTAAAGACTCCAAGTATCTCCAGGGTCAAAGGACAGCTGACAAAAGACCTAATCTCACCACAGAAATAACAAACTCGCTAGTGCACCTTGAACAGCATTACCTTACTTATAATTACCTTGCCCTAACTGAAACCAAATGAAAGTCACTCCTCCATAAATCCATACATGCTTTGCTGGAAAGGAGATTTACACATTTTTGATAACTAAAGAATTTCGACTAACAAATCTGAGTTTAGTTTGGAACAAGAAGTTTTAGGGTTTTAGCAATTACACTACCTGTACATTTCAGCTGTGGCAGAAATAACCATATTGCACTACTGCACGAGTCAAGGTTCACAAAGCGGAAGGATAAAACCTCTTATTGAAACACATTCTCCCTCAAAACTATCTTGTGCAATATAGAATATCTACATCACAGGGAGTTTCAGATATAAATTAGTCTGCCAGATGTGTAGGTATGGCAGCAACAGCTGACACATATAGCTACAGTGAATAACACATCACCAATTTAAAGCTGACTACAAACAATGCATCTTATTAAATCATTCATCCCTGTAGCAGTCGCACCCAGTCCTGTTTAGGGAGACATCTTCAACATCTCATTAGGTATATGTCACAAGGGAGGGCCTGCAAGAGACTCTTGTCAGGATAACCCATATAGCTCAACTTTAATTTGTGAGATGAGAGAACCCTTTTACACGTCACCACTAGAGGTTTTACAAACAATGACAATTTTAACAAAGGGAATGCATCACCTGTGACACATAAAGCATTTTACAACTCATCCCCAATTTCCATCTAACAGTCCCATCCCTCAAAGCAATGCCAGGTTCTCTACGATGGCTATAGTGCAGTTTGCTGAACTTCTCACCCGTAATTATTCGATCTTTTTCAGGAAGTTTGTTCATTGGATGTTCCTTTTCTCTCAGTCAGTCCTTTGTCTCCTCCTAGCCTGACAGTAAGAACCCAAATGACAACATGGAAAAGTTCTATCACAACTCCCCTACTTGCACTACAGAGCTAGTTCCCACATCAGCCAGCCAACACACATCTTGAAAAAGGTACCCATTAGACTGGCTACCAGTATTCCACCTTTAAAGCCTGTTCCTTTTCTGCAGACAGGTCAAGAATGTCTCAAGATGACTGCCCGCAGTTGCAGGACTGATTCTCTGCAGAACTCACCAAAGCCCTTAGAGCCAAAATGAACACACAGCGTGGTAGCAGCAGACATCTGAATCTCCACAGCTTTCATTATTTGCCAATTATCTACAGTACAATGTATCCCATATGTAATTTCAGATACAGCATGGGGATTGGTAATTTACACAGGCATAGATGCATGTACATTCTTTATACTAGCACTAGTTCTATACAAATTCTGCTCTGCTTTTTTACAAAATAAGAAATTTATTTTTTTTTACTCAGTAAGAAATCAAACTTATTTGACACCTGTGCTAGATTTCTTTGCAAATCAGACAAGAAATCATATGTTCCACAGAGCCCCTAATCCAGCTCAATTTACTTTAATTGTCCCATCCTCCTTCTTCACTTCCACTACAGAAAAAGAGCAAAGTTAACAAAGGGTTTTGATCTAGTGATGGATGTCTGCAAGCTAGAGATGATGTACAAGCAGTATATAAATAGAAATAAGTGAATACTAAGCACAAAGCCACCTCCTGCTCTTTCTTTTCAAATGCACATATGTTCTCCATTACAGGAAACTTCACCTTGACAGCAGACCTTTCAATACTGTGGCCAGGCTGCAACGTAAGCCTCACAAGATCTCTCAACTAGCTTTAAAGTAGCTGGGCTCACATACAAGTAATCTTGCTGCTGCTACAATAAAATAAACCAAAGAAGGCGGAAAACTACTGGAGGGTTAGGGCGTTAACTCATCACCAGGGGATTAAACAGGATGCTTTGAGATAGTTGCTGCCCCGAGGTGACAGCCCCACCCCCGTGGAGGGTGCTCTGTTCCTTCCAACAGTGTCAACGAATGGCACAGAAATCCACTTGCAGACCAACTCAATTTATAGTCCAGCACGTTAAGGTAAACAAGGAGCACAGATTCACATAACATTCAGCCATCAGTGGTAGCAGGAAGATGTGACAAAGGCAAAAGAGACAGCACCTGAGTTACCATCCCATTTAATCCATCATTAAATGCACATGACCGTGATGCCATAAACTTCACCCCTCCTACCACTAGCGGTGGTGCCCAAACTGCAGTCATCCCTGCAGCTTGTATTCCCTTACTCTCCAATGTGACTGGAATTGCTTGCTCCAAATATGCCAACAAACCAGATTACTAGGGAAATATTCACCAATAGCCAATTTTGAGCAAAGACTGAATCTGCACACACCACTACTGAAAGAAAATGACACACAATCATCACAGGGACATGTGATGTGCATCCCTAAACCAACTTAGTTCTCTTTTTGCTAATAGCTTTGTATCTAAGCTAAAATAAAAATGTCAATTCCAAAAGGATACTGTGCTTACTAACATGACTTCTCTAGCCCAGGGTAAACTCAATTGAATTGTGTCATTAACTGCAGGAATTACATATTTTCATACATCCAAGAAAGAGCAGCAAAGCAGTGTAACCAAAGCTGGATTGCTGCTTCTACATTGGAAGTCAGTTTGCACAGACTTCAAAGCTTCAAGTGCAGTTCTTCAGCATAGATAAATGCTGCTGTCTGCTAGTCACACATCATCTAAGAGTGGCAACAATAACATTATATTCTCCTCTTTTGTTCAAACTCCTAGTCAGCAATTCCTTACACCTGGATATCATTCTGCCATTGCTGTGCTGTGCTGGATAAGCTGGACATATTTCAGAACAGAACTTACATCCTACAAAGGGGTCTTTCAGCAAAGACAATGTACTGGGGCCTGTCAGACTGTGTTCTGTGGCTGATTCCAGTACAGAGTTCAGAGATACCACACAAATTATTGAAGGAAAGCACTGCAGGCTAAATGAGAGTGAAGAGGGTAAAGAGTTGGGAGGTCAAACTACAAATCCCAGTTCTGCCAGTCTCTCATTCAAATAGCCTCATAGATTACAGTGTCTTGTTAATAAAGCTGATCTGATGACACTGGATTCATCCCCAGATTTGGTACACAATTCTTGAGCAAATCACCCAAATTTTCAGCCACTGGTCTCTCACTTTCACAGGAAGAATTTTCAGTAAAATTCGTTATGCTATTTTGCAATTAGGTGGTGTTCTTTAATGAACCCTTAACAAATTAACAAGGCTAATGTGCTAAATTCCCCAAGTTGTGATCCCTCAAAATGCAGTTTTTCCATACTACTAAGCATCTTACTACTACATTTTATACCCGGGGAGGTCCTTAGGTACAAAGACAAGTCATTTGAATACTTAAAACATATCTTGCAAATACTGTAATGTCAACAATACAGATCAGCACTTCCCAGCACTACTTCCAAAAGGGATAAAGCAGTAAGCATGGTGAGGCTACCAGGCAGGGGCTGTAGGGTGGAATTAGCAGGTGGGGAGTAGAAGCCTTAGCAGTTCATCTGGTCATGTTCTTACTACTAAA
Source organism: Ptilonorhynchus violaceus (assembly GCA_013397565.1). NCBI lineage: Eukaryota > Metazoa > Chordata > Aves > Passeriformes > Ptilonorhynchidae > Ptilonorhynchus > Ptilonorhynchus violaceus. Next base: position 241,824 of record VZRJ01011662.1, read on the forward strand.
ATTTCACCATCTACCGAAGGTTGAAAATATGATGAAAGGAGAAAGAGACAGATATTTGTATTTCATTTTGTTTGCAGAAAGAAGAGAAAAGGACTTATGATTATCTTACTGTCATGAACGACCACAGAGTTCATGCCCCAGTTTGGTGTATGGGACTCACCCTAACCCATACAATACATTCCAGGCCACAAGCCCCACACTTGCTTGCACTGCTACTCCCATATCCCACAGCAGCAGCAGACGTTCTGCTAGAATTGACAGCAGTAGCTCCTGAATTTCTGTAGAGCCAAAAAGCAAACACAGGAGAAAGCGCAGCTCTAGCTTTGTCCCTCATTTGGACCAAACATACTGAGGGATGCCTTGCCCCAGTTCTGTGAACCTCAAGCTAACGCCAAGCTTTTGCACTGAATTTGAAATCAGTGTATTTGTCCTCTCCACAATCTTGAAATTAAGTGTCAAGAAACTTGACAAAGTCTTTCACTAGTAAAAACCTGTAGTTGGACACCTCCCTGTAAAATGGCATACAGATTGTCCCCATCAACCAAATGCCTCAGGAACTATTTAAATCTTTAACACCATGAGCACCCAGAGTGGTGAACAAGTGGTACAACTTTGGACATGGCATCTCAAGTGGGATGGGCACCAACTGAAGAAAGTCAAGAAGAAATGAGCAGATCTAAGAAGCAGGACTCAGGATGACTAAACTAGCAAGGATTTCCAAATAAAAAAAAAAGGAGGACAGGGAATTTCGCTGATATTAAAGGCCATTTTAAGAAGGAAGATGATAGGTCTGTTCTACCTATCTGTGGAGACAGGACAATCAAAGTGCTTAAGTGCAGCAAGGCTTGCGGACATACAGTAATACAGTCTAATAAAATCCACAAGGCATACACCAGATAAGGAGGTTGTGGACTCCCCATTATTTAAGGCACTTGACAATATGTTCAGCAGACATAAATACCAGTGACCACACTTCAGGGCAAAGGGAAGAATGAATTATACGATCTCTGGAGGACTCCTAATACACTTCCGACACTTGGACACAAGTACAAGCACATTCAAAGGGGCTGCTAATGCAAGGTGTATATCCACAGAATTCATCTACCAAAGTCTGCCTGGTCTTCTCAGGAAACCTCCTACTTACCCGTTACGGAATCCTAACCCATACACCTGCAGTTCCAAAAAGATCCCTTCCAACCCATCCATCTCCTATAGACCCACAAAGCTCTTGGCTCAGAGTTATAAGTGACACAATCATGATTGATTTTCAAGTAATGGACAGGGTGAAAAATCTAGTCAGGGGGTCTGGAGCTAAGGACCAAAAAAATGATAACAGCAGAGAGCAGGCAGATTAGAAACCACAAGCAGAAACCACAGCCAGCACCAGCAAATCAGTAGTTGCAAAATTAGCAGTGTTGGGTCATCAAGCATCAACCACAGGCTGATTATCTACTCCAAAATGTCCCACAGACCATCAATGGAACATGATAAAGCCATTGGATCATTCAGAACCTGCAGAACACAACACTCAGTTATAAACATGTTCCCAGGAAGGGACTGTTTTTCAGAACCTTAAATTCAACTTTGTCATGTAGAATGCTTCAGGTTTTTTCCACTCACATCATGGAATGTTTTGATTCTTAAGAGTAGCAATCAAAACTTTATTCCAGAGGAAATTCATCACTTTCCTGTGCTAAGAAATACCACAATTTAGAGAAGTGTGATTATCTACTCACACAATGAGAAAGCAGCTTCTTAGTATTTTATTTGCTTATCTGGTTATTTTAAAACAATTTTCTATTCACCATTTTCCAAAAGGCCACTATAATAACAGATGCTACACAGATCTCCATAGGAGTCTTTTTCACACTTCTTTGAGCATGGTTCATGTTGAAGTGTAGAATACACAAATACAAGAGAGAAAACCTCTCCAGGATCACCTATAGTGACCAAGTAAATACACATCAAGTGCAGCGGAGGATGATGACACATTTCAGAGATAAAAAAATATTAGTCATTTCTACTGCTAAAGTATCCTATTCCTTTGACTACTGAAAACACAATAACTAGTGCACTGACTCAATGACACATGCTAGTTTCATAATTAGGGTGGAGCATGCAAGCAACTATAAAGGCTGCCCCAATCTGAGACTCTCACTGCTGGATACATTTGAAAGCTCTGGACTCTGAGTGAGGTAAGCATAACCTAAATATTATATTGGGTGTTTCAAATTCTTGAACCTAACTTAAGATAATTTCTTTTCTTGGGAAAGTTGATCCAATTTTACAGAAAAAAAAAAAAGGACAACTCTTCACCTAGGTTAAGTAGTACTCATTTCACGTGGTTAATAAACCAATGAAGATAGTGTCAGATATATTTCAAATTCTGATTATTATTGTCTGCTTTGTTTGTAGTTATTCTTCAAGACAATATCTGACAAACATGGAACATTTACTCAATGAAAACCTTCTGAAGTATTTTACCCAGTATGCTTTAAAGGAGGGTAGCACCAGTGCACTGTCCATTGACGGGCTGAAGAATCTACTTCGGAATCAATTTGCACAGTACCTGAAGGTAAGTTTCACTCTCATTATATTCACTGTGCTTCCATGACTTGCACAGGAAAAACAAATACAGGCAATATTGTAGCTCCAAACAGATATTTGAACACAGAGTTTATAACAAAGTCCTATGAAACAAAATGCAAAAAATCTAAGAAGCTATTCTGTTTGGGGTTTTGGGGGGGGGTATGCAAGCCAAATTTCACCTAAAATATTGTATCTGAGTCTTACAAAATACTTTTTGTTTCAGTCTAAATAATTAATCTTGAATCTAGAAAATATACAGAAAAAAAATTATAAACCGAGTAAAACAGCAGAACATATTTAAAAGCAAGAGATCTCAGCCAATTTCTATCTAGATTAAGTTACCATCATCACAAAATATAAGGTTTTGCCATTCTAAAACAACGCCAAATTAAGAAAAGAGATGTCACCAAGCTAGAGAGAGAAATACCCATTTCCTGTAGCTAGAAAAAAATCTAGGTTTTGACTTCATAAATGTCCTTTGACAAACCTTTCCTGAACTGCATTAGGACTCAATTTAGATTCTTTTGCTAGACAAATCCTTAAATACTATGTTTTGGATATCTGACAAAAGCGATTTTTGCTAAAGGTTTGAAAAAAGTGGCACTCCAGTAAAAAAATACAGTACTTTGAGGACTACAGTAATCCAGTTTAGTCATTTCAATTAACATGAAATGGCTTATTAACAACAAAAACCAAAATAAACCCTAATAAAACACAAAGGGTTTTTTCTTTCCCTTAAAAAACATCTTTGAAATTAATTGCCAAAAATTAATAGAAATGTGATGGCAAATTCAGAAATACAAAGCTTTTTGTATTAGCTGAAGACAATTCAGCATCATACCCATTTTCCCAGATATGTGAAAATGGAATTGTTCAGAAAAAGCAACACTGATGTTTCCTATCTGGACCCCAGACATTTTCAAGCAACTAATCTGTTTGCAGACATTCATGGCACCATAATAAATCAACATCAAAACATAACAGGACACTACAAAACACATGTAGATACAAGGTATGAAAAAAAGAAAATATTTCAGGAATTTAAATTATAACTCCAAATTTGGTTTATATTATTTCATTAGCCTGACCAGAGTTGTTATCCTGATGCAGTGAGTATTCTGATGTTACATGCACTCTTACCACACACAACAAATAAAAGAAGCTAATAATCTAAACTAGATTTAATACATTAGCAAGATTTTTTCAAACAGCGAATGCAGTATTCCTAGTAAAGAGGGGAAGAGGGGAGGGAAGGACACTCTCAGATCCTGGTCCAAAGCATAAAGAAAGTAGCAACACGTTTTCAAATAGTGCATGCAGAGCCCAATTTAGTATCTAATACAGGAGTAGGTAACATGCATATTAATTTGTACTGGTGACTATGTACCTGCTGCAGCTATTTCACCTGCTCCATTTCCCATATTCTAAATTTACCCTCAAGACTGAAGCAACCTGTCTGAATAATACTTGATATTTCTCAAATGGTTATCGTATCTTTGTTGACATTTTTGGCAGGCAACAGCAGACACTGTACTACTAGTTTAACCAGTCAAACTAGTAAATACACCACCATCAGTAACACCTTCAAGTAACACTGACTGTTATTGACTGTGCCACTTCTTAGCAACATTTTTCACAGAAAAATGCTCATGGCAATCTACTTACTTCATTCTTTTTTTTTTCATTCTTGTCCTATAAAAACAGGATCAATTCTCACTTGATAACATAATTAAATCGTTGGACAAAAATAACGATGGATCTGTCAGCTTTGATGAGTTTATGATGATTGTAAAAAGGATAACTAGTACAGGACAGTGAGGCATCTGCAAGAATGAATATCACTGCTTTGAAGAAGAGCCTGGCACTTGTTTACATTATGTGTACATCTAAACCCACAGATCTGTTATTATTTTAAAAAACATACGGAATAAAGATTTAAAAGATAACAAAATATGTCTGTATTGTGTTTCCTCCACACTCAGTAGCCACACACTCCAGCTAAAATGCCTTGCAACTAGTTCAGAACCACTGTTCTATTTCACACTACATTTGAGGTGTTATTTAACAAATTCTGCTTTACCTGAGCTATTATTTGGACCTCTAGAGAAATTCAAGGCACACAGTTTCTAAAACACACGAAAAGAAAGACACAGCATTTCATCTGAGGAGCATTTCCTAGTGTATACTATCCAATACTCCTCCCAGTTCAGTTTCAACATTCACAAAAGATGACGCTTCATACAGCAAGCAGTTCAAATTTTTAGAAAATGAAGTAGTGATTTTCAATAACAATGTAACAATGCCAAGTATGATGACTGCAACATTAGATGCCCATTTTAAATTATATGTACATACATAAGTATATTTTTGTTATGACTCTGTAAACGGGCATACCTAAGTATATATACAAACTGAGTGACTTCTTGTAATTAAGATTAATTAACTTTATTTGGTGCAGTTTTAACCTTTTCATTGCATGATTCCTGTGACAGATGTGTTTTTACATATGTGGTTCACGGGCATTAGTATTTACTTTTAGAAAAAACTAGTGAAAGAAGAGAAATGTGAAGAACAGACATTTTGAAGACAAGTGATCAGTGGATTAGGCACTAATCCTACTAGAGAACTTGGAATTTGGGACTGAATTTTAACACCATCATCATCCATTATCTTGATAAATCATTTAGATCTCAGAGTTACCTAAAGACTTAAAGATTCAGCTTAGTTGCAAAGCCCGTCAAGTGCATTCAAGATCCCATACTACTGTGGTTCCTATCCCTGAATTTCCTCTCCATGAAATAAGGAATAAAGTATTCCATACCAGTGATACATGAATAGAAGCCTTAAAAAATACAATGCTTAAACATGATATGAATGTCCTAACATGCTTCCAGGCCATTCTTTTACATAAACCCTTTAGTTGCTCAAATGTGTTGTTTCTTGGAAGAAAGAAAATCGTAATTTTTTTTTTTTCTGGTTTATGAAAAAAATATTCTAAATTAACAATATGCTTTGATTTCAAAACTAAACACACCAGATGCACATTTGCTTACTAAGCTCCACGAGCAACTTTACACACTTAAGTACAATCACAGAATTTTAAGAGGTGCTTTTGCATGAGTGAGACCCATGTTACTTTTTATCTCTAAGACAATCTTAGAAATTTTGGAATTCAATCAGGTTACTGACATCCTGAACAGTAAACATGGGCACCAGGAGACAAACATGTTTGAAGAGTGTCACCTACTGGCAAAATATACTTCTGCACAATTTCTTGAGGATATAAAAAATGCAGTTATTTTACCCAGTGCAATAAACTCAGGTTCATGATCCTACACAAGGTGTAATAGGTCATGAAGAACAACAGTCACAATTAAAATTAGCTTTTTTAAATCAAAGGAAAATAAAAGAAAAAAGCAACAGAATTATTTCCGGAAAGAGTCTTTTTTTCCTCTAAAACAGTATTAGATGCAGCTGCAATAAAATTGACAAAGAACATGATTAAAAGGATCATAAAAAAATTCTAAGTTTAATAGTAGAGGAAGATGAGGGAAATGGAACAAAACAAACAACTCTTCATCCATCCAGTGAATCCAGTTCACTAGCAGTTCACAGACTACAGAGTTTCCCTTTAAAGGGGTTATTTTTGAAATTATCATTTGCCAAATTACTGAATTATCATTAGTATCAGAAAATTCATACCAAGGACTGCGCTCAAGCAAATGCGTTACTTTTCTGAACAGCCATCTTCCTGCAAAGAACGCTAACAATTTACCTACCATTATTTTTCAAACAGGCTAGAAAGCAAAGCAGAAAGCTTCAGAATATATAATGGGAACATCACACGCAAGAAGAGAACTTGGGCTGTGCTCAGAGGTCATGTACCTCCCTCACCTTTTCTCCTGAACCAAGCTAAGGCAATCTTTCAGGCTTGGGGAAGAGTGGCTGGAAAGCTGCCCTGGGAAAAAGGACATTGAGGTGCTGGAGCACGTCCAGAAAAGGGCAATGGAACTGATCAAGGGTCTTGAGCACAAGTCTGATACGGAGCAGCTGAGGGAGCTGGGGGTGTTTAGTCTGGAGAAAAGGAGGCCCAGGGAGACCTTATTGCTCTCTACAACTCCCTGAAAAAAAGCTGTAGCCAGGTGGGGGTCCATCTCTTCTCCCAGTCACAGGATGAGAGAAAATGGCCTCAAGCTGTGCCAGGGGAGGCTCAGATAGGAAATCAGGAATAATTTCTTCACTGAAAGGGTTGTTACACATTGGAATGGAGTGCTTAGGGGGGTGGTTGGGCCACCCCTGGCTGTACGTGGCACTTAGTGCCATGGTCTAACTGACAAGGTGGTATTTGCTTGAAGGATGGACTCTGTGATCTTGGAGGTCTTTTCCAACCTGAATGATTTTGTTATTCTGTATTTTGTAATTCTGAGGTACATGAGTACTTGGATAATCTCAGTTTTTATTTGTAATAAAAAGGTTCAAATTTCCATAGATGAAGACAAAGGCAAGCAAAGGAGACCAGAAGATTTTCTAAGCACTTTAGAAGAAACTATCAACTTCAGTAATACAGTTTTGAGTACCTGAATGCTTAGCAAATTAAGAGATGTAAGTAGCTCCATATTTTATGATGCCCTTGAGTTCCCCTGCCAAGTTACATATTTCAAGTTCTGTATCTTTTTCTTAAAAATAAAAGGAAATGTAACTACTGCCTCACTAGTACATTTCTTCTCCCTCTTCAGTTTCCAGAGGAGGGGAAACCAAAAGGAAAGTACACTGCTTCAGTCCTAAGTTAGCACACAGTGGAATCACAAGGTATCATCAGTGCTGACACATTCCAATTAACTTTCTTGGATAATGAAACATCTACATCAGTTTGATAAGCTTCACTAATCTGCTTTTCTTCCAATTGTTTTTATTGATCATATAGAATACCTAAACAGCTTTTAGCACAAGATGGACTCTGCTAAAACAGATTATTTAGCAGCTCTAATTATTGGTAGTGCAAATCTCCCACTTGGAATGATTTACACCTGTTTCTTGTCCAGAACCGAGGTGTCAAAGATCAGATTAAAATGCTGAAATATGACTGGCAACGACCAATTTCAGAACTTTAATGTAGCTCAGAAAAACAGAATATCCATTATACACACTGCAAGGATACCACTTCCATTTTAAACAATGTATTAATCTTCCATGACACATACATTTGTTCCATTATTTTCGTAACTTTTATGTCCACATAATTTTCTCTTTAACATACCTACCTTACTTGGTCTTGAATGCAAACTGCAAATCACCCAGTTAAATACAATAAATACAACTGGCACTCAAAAAGCTCTAGAAACATGGATGCCCCAGAATCAGTCTTCTGTGCTTTCCCTTCTTGCAACCCAAAATTTTACAGTCAGCTTTCAACATCTTCCACATTTTACAACAAATGACCCCTGCAGTGAAAGGGTACCCCTTCCCACACATTCAAGGAGGAAGGAAGAGACCTCTAATGACGGCAAGGCCACAGATTTTGATGTCCTCACCTGAGGACTTCTCCAAATGCCACCAAGTTTTAGCAGCAAGTCTCACACTGAAACTCTGAAGGTCTTTAACCTACCTTCAAAAATTCAGACTAGATTATCTTTCCTATGCAAACGAACAACCTTCACAACCAGGGTAAATGCTCTATATACCGCTCCTATTTGCACATTTCAGACTAAGCAGATGTGAAAAAAGTACATTTTACTTGCAAATCCCAGCAAAATTCTTTTGAAGGAAATTCACACAGAAACAATAGGTCACTGTGAGCAACCCACTTAATTTGTGACCAGACATCTCACACCAAGATATCACTTTATTTCTCTCATTTATTTCTGGTTTTTTTCATTTTCTGAAAAACCATCTTTTATTAATCACTTCTAAGTTTTACTACAAAGACCATGTGATGAACTCCACTCTAAAATCCTACCATCAGCATATGACACAGAGAGCCCTGCCATATCTGGAGCATTGAATTTTTTGTCAGAAGGAGGACTGTAAGATGCATGGGGAGGACAGGTGTAGTGATTATTTATATTATTTATATAAAGGAAGTACAAGAATTTTTCAACCCATTTCCATTTAATCCTTATCTTTTCATATAAATTTATATTTTGGTAATAGCCTTGTGCTACACTTTTCAGGTCCCTTTTACATTGTATTGCCTAGTAAAGCCAACCTAATCATTACTGTCTACTCCCAGCATCAGTTTACAGAAAAGGAAACTATTATAAAAATTACAAAAATAAAGCTAAGGCAATTCACAGAAGCAAATAGGTAATGACAAGAGACTATCACAAGAAAATACCTTTTCAAAAAATATTGAAAAGGGACAGCAGATACCACCTCACATCCTACCATGTAAAAATAGAGATAGTTTTAACTAACACAAAGGTGACTCCCTTTTTAACAAAGATAATGTTCACAAAACACATACAGGGAAAAAAAAACCAGTACTTACAACAGGGTTTTTTGTGTCTGGGTTAAATTCTGTAGAATTTGCATCTGAAACAGAAGTTCAAAGTAAACACAGTACATTTATTCTACATGCACTACAAACTCCTAACAGCGCTGTGGCAGCTCAGGGCTTGTCTACACTTAAGTTACAATCTTTTGTGTGTTGAAACACATCTTGCACCACTTTTGAAGCAACCACAGGAAGCATATGACCTCAGACACATGCATTCCCTTTCCTACTTTTCAGAACTCTTTCTCAGCTCTTAGTATTAGAAATGCATTGAAGAGTTAAATCTCTTCATACAACTACTGCAATGGCTCTCCTTTGGCTGCTCTGGCTAACGAAGGCAAGTGAGAAAACCACTTCTCACTTTTTACTCCTCACCACCTGCACACTTCAGAAAGAGACTAGAGAGGTGAACTGTAAGCACGCTTTCTCCTACACTCTTTAGATCAAGAAACAGGTTTCAAGCAATCTGCATAATAAAGAGTTCCTACTCCCTTGCACACAGAGGTAGTACAGGGTACTTAGCTGAAAATGATTTTGCTGCAAGAACAAGTATCTAACAATCATAGGATCTGTAAATAGTTCTAATAATAGACATACATTTCATGTAGAGAATAAAAATTCTTCTAAACAAATCATATTCACTCTAGCATACTGAGCTCACCTTCCCAATTCAAACAGTTTCTTGCAAATTCCACAACTGCTAACTGCATTCCCAGGCAAACTCCTAGAAGAGAAAACAAAAACTCCAGAACTTAACAGGACAAAGAGTAGGACTGACTAAGTACTTGCTGTTCTGTCTTACACTTGACTGCTTTGAAATCCTGGTACTCAGTATATACACACAGACTTACAAAAAGCTAAACCAAAAGTGGCTGCTCAGTGCAAAACTCACACTTCATACTTGGCACACCATAAATACATGTGATACAATTATGTGCTTTAAGCCCTTTCAAAGCTATTTTTTCCCCCCATCTATTTTACCAATAATTACTGCAAAGACAAATAGAAGCTGAAAGCCTGGCTATATCCAGATTCAAACTTTGCTTTGGCAATTACTCAGACACTTAAAAAATTGTAAGAAATGTGGAGTAGGAAGCAAAGCCTCAGAGGCACTTACACAAAGGGCACTTAGCTTATAGGCCAGATGACGTCTTCAGACTTTACTGTAATAACACATAGCACTAAATTTAAAAAAATCACTTAATATAGCAAATGTGGTCCAAAGACACCTATGTTTTTTGCACACTGTTTAATAAAGAGAATTATACTGATTTAATTACAAAGAGAAGCAAAGACTCTCCACTTGTATACACAGCAGACTGAACCTTTGCAGTAAGGATTGTGTATTTTTCCTTCCTTATGCAGATGTGTTACCTGACTATAATCCTGGGGATTACTTACATGGCAAATATTCACAACATCACATGTACTTCCCTAAGATGGGATCCGTCCCTACTGTGGGGTTTTGATTTTTTTTTTTTAATCAAATCAATTAGCTTGCTATGCATCTCCTAAACAGAGTAATTTCTCACTCTAATGATCTTACCAAGAAAAGGTTTTTTCTTTGTTCTTGCCCAGGAGATAGCTTGGAGTTTGCCTTCTGTTCCCCTAATTCCAAAACCTCCCGGGACCAGAATGCCACTGTAATGACAGCCATATATAAAAGAACCAACATGTAGAATCAAACCAGCAGAGGAATCCATACAACTCAGAAGACTTTTGAGGTTATAACTAAGCAAGCACAACGCATGAAAGGCATGTTTTACACGACCGTTCAAAATACAAAGAAGTTAACTTTAAATTTGGAGATCTGCTTCATCTACCCACCCCAATTCTCATCTGACCAATCTCATGCTTCACAGTGAAATTCCCACTGCTTAAATAAATATTGCTCAAATAAACTAGCTACATATTTCCCTACTCTAGGATGTTAACACTCAAACTTTCAATCTTCCAATTAATACTGAAAAAACTAAATGCATTTTGAAAGAAACAACATCCCTTTGCAAATAAAAATTGAAATCCTGGCAATGATTCTTATTAGAGACATTTGCAGAGTATCACCAGCATTTACAAGCACCTTTCACTATGCTGAATGTTGACAACGAAGAACTTTTGTCAACTGACCTGCTCTGCAAAGAAAGTCCAGCTAGCCAAAAAAGCAAAACAACAACAAAAAAAATCAAAACCCTAAACCAACAATCAAAAAACTACAACTCGTTTAAAGAGATTAAGCAGAGCTTGAAGATACAAATCGATACTTTAATTTGCTGAAGCTTGTCACCAACCATGCAATCTATCCTTCCACATAAATAACAGAAGTTTGGATGCATTGAGAAATTATTTGATTTACTGAAGCATTTTTCCATCACATGAAATAAAAATCATGGTCTGCATTGGGATACAGAATACCCAAAGTCACTTACTCTGCTTTGCACAGTTTGTGCCATGCCTGGTGATATTTCACTGAGTTCTCCGCTTCTGTAGAACGTTCAAGTTCTGTCGAATCTATGTACTAATAAAGAAAAAGATGCAATTAAATAGTCTCTTCTTCCATAGACAGAGCAGCATACAGTATATAATCAAGCATTAAGAGAAATTATTAAGAGTTTCAAATGAATGTGCCAATAAACCTGTAAAGACTTCACTGAAAACTAAGTATTTGCTTTGAAGACCAAGTGTTTCCTGTAGTTGCAGCATTTCTGTAGTATGCCTCTTTCTTTGCACATAGCTCAGGAGTTCTGCCTGCCCACAGCCCTGTTTGGCACCTTCTAGGTAAGCAGACTTGCTAGAATGCTTCATAACTGTTCATTCAGGTTATATTCCTATGGCAATCAGGGCCAATCAAGGAGTGGTGCTGACCTTATCCTGTTATCCAAATGGGATGTGGCCAAGACGTCCACTTTCCTGGCTTTTGGGTGCCACAGCCTATCCAATCTTCTTGTAAGACTGGATAAACCTGCATTATCTGTGAGAAAGGCATTCCTGGGGACTCTTGCGTTGAAAGGGAGACACTCTTTTATCTACGCCCCACTAGAAACACTGCATGAGAATCTCTAGAGCCCTTAAAAAGCACAGCTCCTGAGGCACCAATAGAGTGAACTGAGAGGACTATGTACTGCACTAGGGACACAAAAGATCAGAGTTTGATTCTGGGTTTTGTCAGTCTCTGTCTCAGATTAACATTATTAAGCACATCCTGATGTAGAGTCCATCCTCCATAAAAATGAGATCATCTGAAATTACAGAACTCTCCTGTGTGCAGAGAAATGCAACAGACAAGGAAATTGCTGAAAGTTTCCCAGACAGGATTGCCTATTTTTTCCACATTCCAGAAGGTATCAAAAATACAACAGAAAAATACCTACTTCAGAATGTTGCTATCCTATACTAGAAGAATACTAGAGGATCAACTAAAAGGACACTTTATCGTGCCGGAAAGTTAGAAAGAGAAACCTAATTACAGTTGGAGTGAATTGTATTTTCCTTGCCAAAGATATTGAGAAGGCACATTTATCAGTTCAAGTAGCATCAACACTTCATCGCTCAGATTAAGCAGTTCCTTCAGAGCACAGGATTATACCAAGAGCCTTTGGGCAAAAACACTAAAAGGAGGTTGGGACATGCAGGTAAGTAGAGTGGGAGCCTGTGTCTGTTAACATTTCAACATTGCACTGGAGCTCAGCAAGCATCAATTCTCACGCTCGTTAATACAGAAGCCCCACCAAACTTAAGACCAGCTGCAAACGAAGATCACTGCACATTGCAGACAGACACCTTTCACCTTTTTTGCTAAAAGCAAAACTATTTTTTGTATCATAAAAATGTCCCACTATGCAGCTGTCAACACAAAACACTACAGTGACAGAATCACATAGCTCAGAAAGAACCTCGGGAAGTCTCAAACCCACTCGCTGCTCAAAGCAAGTCAAATTACAGCTCAGGGTAATTTCCAGTCAGGATCTAAAAATCTCAAGGGATCAATTCCAGCTGTTCCCACTTTCCTGTTTTATCATGCACACAGAAACAACTTCTTGGACTATTTGCTAATAATCTTCCCAGGGAACAAGGAGAGGCTGACCATCTACCACTTCCTCAAATCCTAATTTTTGCTTTTTTTTTTTTAAGATTGGTACATTTGCCCTTTTCTACTCATAGAATCGTTTGGTTGGAAAGGATTGTTAAGATCATTCAATACAACCATTAACCCAGCACTGCCAAGTCCACCACGAAACCATGTGCCATGAAAACAAGTGAAATCTAACTTTGACAGTAAATATAAATTTGCAGACAAAGTCTGCTTTTTCATCAGATCCAGTTTTGGGTAACTTCAGTAACTAAACTTTCAGGTAAGTTTAGTTCCAAATAAAATAATTAAATCTGAAAATATTTCTTTTTAAAAATTAGATGCTTGGCCAGTCTGTATTTATCCACATGATTCATTTTCTAATTTTCACATGAATTAAAACTGCCTCACATGATGGCAACTAGCAGATTACCATAGAATGATACAATAGTAGATTCAAAGTATTCCTGAAAGCAAAAGCCAGAAATATCCTCACCATTAAATCCAGTTTGTAATTAATTGCCAGTGCAGAGTGTTCCAGAGCTTTGAAAACAGATGCATAGCAGTCACTTAGTTTTGTGTACTTGCCAACGAGAGCTATGGAACACACCTTCAGCAACCTCTCGTATCTGACAAAAACAAGTTCTTCGGTTACTACACCACATTTCACAAAAAAACATTTTAACAGTGTTTGCTTTAACTCCACAAAATATCTTCTAAAATTGCCAAACTGTCAATGTTTTTAAACCCAGACCATTCACAGGCATTGATCAGCACTATCCCCAGTCCAGTTTGGTGACTTGGTAACAGCTAGAACTCTAATTTGAATTAAAGCACTTCAAAAAAAAGCAGCAGGATGTAGAATACCTGCAAGCCATTTTCTTCCACTTCATTAGAAGATCACTTGGCTGGTCATCAATAGGCAAATTTAGCCTCTGTTTAAAATACTTAATGATGCCTTGCTCCTCCAATAAGATGGGTACTCGGTAAGTAGAAGAAACATCATGAATAAATATCACCTAACAAAAAAAAGCAGAACATACAAAATGTACATAAATTTTTCATAGAAAACATTAGTTCTATTTTTTGGATACCACATGCATTTTTTTATTCTACATACATTCTGATTTCTAAATACTTTTCTTTTGAATAAGCAGGACAGCACAGCCAATATTTAAGGTTCCATTAAGTCTACCAGTAAAAAGCTACTCAAAAAGTAAAAATGTGTTTTACTTCTTCACACCATCATACAAAAATAGCTTCTCAAGCCTATCAATGCACCAGTTTTAACGCAAACATCTGCCCCCCACAAGCAGTCATGCTTGCTAGCACTTCTATCTTCCCCTCTCACAAACTTGAAAAATATTAACCATAAAAGCAAGAATACAAACTAAACCTAACAAAACAGACTTGTGAAAGTCTCCTAAAAGTATTCTGTTAGGGAACTAGGTTATGTAATCAATGAGTAAAGTCCATTCAAAGACCTTTCATTAAGAACACATTTATAAACTGCATCCAAGGTACTGGCAATTAAGTTGATTGTGTTTGGCTTACCTGAGATGACAGAGCTCAGAATCCTGAGCACAAGTGCTCTCTTCCCTGACAGACACGAGCAGTAAAGGACACTCACTTTGTTACCCTTGAGCTACTTCTGCTCATCACATAACTACATGTGCATGCTGCCCCATGCCTCTCTGTGTGCTCATTCAATTTGAAATACCGCATAACTACCTGCATCTATTGTACCTTTAGTAGTATCCACTACATTGAAGAGTAAAATGCTCTCACTTGCAAAAATATTAAGGAGCACTTAATCAAAATTAATATTCGAATAGCAATTAATCACAAACTATTAAGGGAAAAATCACACATGAATTATAAAAAAATATTTAACTACACAGTAGATATTCTAAACATGTTAAAGGGCATAAACAGCCTATTACATATTATCACAGTAAGAGTGTTCATGTGGCTGTGACCATCTGTGGACATAAGCAAATCACCCAGCTTTAACCACATTTTGTTCATCCATTATTATAATCACCCAAGATGATTTATGGGCAATAACCCACCACAGTTGTGAAAACCGCAGTTTCATGCTATGTATAACAACTAACCATGCACTTAAAACATATTCCTTTAATTAGCTTTTACACAAATTGCATTTAAATTATTACGGATCATTTGACATAAAACTTAACATATAAACTCCCAATATTTTGAAAAGGCTGTAGTGTACATGAAAGCAAGATAAAAATTATTTTAAAACTCCATATTAATGAAGCCGTCTGAAGTTGAAAACAGAAATGCTCAGAAATACTTGTATACATTCCCACATGTTTAAATAATGACAAATAAAATATTAAAGTACAGACCTGCTCAGGCTCCACATGACAAAACATGGAAATCTTCTCCTTCACTGCCATCTCTATAGGTTTTGCACTTCTGCAGACTATCTGTCATAACAGAAGGAAAAACTTCAAATATTTACTAGGCAAACCAAGAGAAGATCCTCAATACTTCATAGAGAAATTCATCTCCTTTGGAAGCAGAGCATAAACAAATGTGCCTTTACTCTTCCGCCTCTTTTGGAGTTCTACAATATATCATAGCTCCCAAATGTCTACTAGCAAGGCAGAAGTAAATCAGTCACCTGCCCATATTGACCCATTTTTATTCATCTTTCACTGGCATTCTCCGTAATAGTGCTTCCTCACATTCTCCTTTCTTGTAGCTATTGTAATACCCTTTACCTGAAGTCTAGCAGCTCTGTAAGTATGAGTACGATGAATAAAAAGGAGTACTGTAATCTTATCGGTAAGATCAGATTTAAATTGAGATATGTAATACCTTATATGCATGAGTATTTCAGTACTTCAGCATCGTTTTGTAATTTTTAATTTACACATCATGACAAAAAGAAGGAGTAAAGAAGAGGAAACTATTTCGTAATTGTGTGGGGGTTTTACTGGTGCAATTATTTTGCTAGTATTTTGCTGATACATTTAAACCTCAGTAATTTTAGAAAATATTCATAATTTTTAACTAATGAAGAAAATAATTATATGTTTTTGTGTTTGTTGTAAGGGGTCTTTTTTTGCATTATGTAACTCCAGGCAACTAGCTCAAAATGCAGAACTGCTCTATCAATGTGCCTATTGATTACCCAGTCTACTAACTTATTCTGAAACCTGAAAACATAACAGAAAGTAAGATGATCCTGTTACAAGATTAGTTCATTATTTTCACCATCTCTCTAGCAAAGGCCACTACTTAATTTATTAAGTCCTTTTGCTCAGAAACTTGTAGCTGACCTTTGATCACCTTGCTAATGCATCTTAGCTACACCGATACTGATGAAGTCTAATTAACTTACTCTACCCTTCCAAGTAATTCTAGAAAAAGAAAAAAAATGGCAAATATAAGGGAAAATTAGTACACATTCAAATCAAAATGTAATTACGAAACCATTTGTACATTCTATTCAATTAAGCACAAGTCATACTTAAAAATTTGGTACAGTTTGAAGCTGAAGGCATAATTCATAAACCTTGACAGTATGAGCACACAACTAAATCCACTTTGAAATCTATCATCCATCTTGCAGAGACAAATTTAATGTAGACACAGGGATCAAAAACATCAGAATCAGCACGAAAATAACAAAACTACAACAGTGGCAGAGATGCACCGCAAAGGAACATAACACACAGGAGATGAGGAATAATTGAATTGAACAGGGAGCACTGACTAGCGTATACCAGAAGTGCAGTCACAGAGTACATGATCTCTGCAGCTACAGCGTGTTCATCTGGCACTCAGATCACCCCACAGAGAACGGCTCCTGCACACAGAGCTGAGCAGCCGCCCCAGGGAGCCTGGGAGCAGGCACTGAGGCAGCAGGGACTCAGAATAGGTCAAGTCGGGCTCAGCTCGGGCAGCCTGGCAGCACAGCTCATGGAGGAAGCTCTCCTGACTGGCTGTAGGAGCTTCCCTATGTGCTGTCCTGGCCTTGGGCCCCTGCACAAGATAGCAACCGTTTAAATATTGTCCTGAAGCAGCGACCAAGGAACTTTACAAGGGCGCCAAGAGGCTGCACCTCGAGTGTGATCTGTCCCTGCTTTAGCAGTCAACACTAGCAGTAAAAAAAAAAAAAAAGAAAAAGATACTGTGCTCCTGGCAGTCCCAGAACTGCCCCAGGCAAGAACTCAAGATGTGAGACAGTGACTACATTTGTATGTTCTCCTTTTATTACACACGCCCACTTAACAGACTTTAAACAAATTTTATTTTTTGGAGGGGAGGGAGAAGTCAGGCACTGGCAATTACCTTAAAGGCCTTCAAAAAGCACATGCAACTCTCCCCATGCAATTAGCACCTCAAGAGGTATTTTGAAGTTTAGGCCCTGAAACTTGTAATACAGTATAGCATTGCATTAACAAAAGTCTTTCCTTCCATAAGCTGATTATAATTACCATTTCACCACCATTTGACATTAAACACATCCTTCACATATCCTACTTACAAATCCATTGGTTTTGTAGTTAAAAAGACACTCATTCATAAGTGTAAAATGCAAGAGCTCAAAAAAACAAAATCAGAAAGAAGCAAAATTTAGTTGTGTGACTATCTTTTCAAGAAGCATTTTTCCTTTTTGAGGATATGCACATTGCTTCTTCTTAATTATGCATAAAAAGAAATTTCTGAATGTTAGAAGACAGAAACATTCTAGGTCTTCATACAAAGCAAACAAAGATTTCAGACTATCTTTAGCAGTGAAGAATTATTTTTGTAGAAAGATGCCTTTAGAAAAACATAGCTGCAGTCCCAAGATACTGCAAGGAGTTAGCTGAATTAAGTTAACTTAGAGTGATTTTGAGTAATTTGATCTCCTGTGGCTTTAGTGGAGCTCTGCAGCACATATTTTGCATTTTTTGTAAAACTCTCATCTCTCCTGAGAGATTAAGGCTTATTCTTCGAATACAAGTTATGCAAGGATATTTTTTACATGACCTATAAATAAAAATCTGTAGTTATTGACTCACCAAATCTGGAGACAAGCCTAGACCCCTCAGTGCTCGAACACTGTTTTGTGTTGGTTTTGTCTTCTGTTCACCAGTGGCATTAGGCTGGAAAAGCACATTTTGAAAGCTCAAATAGCAACTAACATCTACTAATAAAGCAGGTGCAGATTAAAAGACAAAATTCATTCCAAGTAATAAGATGTGCAGGAAATAAACATATCCAAAGAGAGACACAATATGGCAGAAACAGAAATGGCAGCGCTGTTATTACTTATATATTAAATACTGTGAAGAAACCACAGGGTCCCAATTCAGGTCAAGTTTATTTGTTATTTTTGCTTTCAGAAAAAAATTTCAATATAATTGGCTCAGGCAGAAAAAGAAGAATATTCCAAAAGCTGCATTTTGCTACTAAATGGAGAACGTCCAACACAGCACAAAGTCTTCAATGACTATCCTTGGAATATTCAGATGTAGTAAATAATTCTGTTCTCAAATACACAGAATTAATCCTACCAATTGCTGTTCAATCCTCTAATCCACAGCTGTAACTGGTAATAACTACCTTTTTATCTGTAGAAGGTGAAATCATATCATCATTACAAACCTTTGTTTACCAAAATATCCCCAGTGAATAGCAAAGTAAAATTTAGAGTTCAAATGAGAAAATACTTTTAGCCCTGTACAAAGAGTGATAGTGGTCTCGACTTGACTCCAGCACGAAAGGGTTAATGGGACAAGTAAACACATATAAAGCCAATACAGAGTAAAATTTATTTTATTAATTTTAATAACTTACCTGTGGTACTAGGCTAACATGGATATTACAGAAGTTCTCTCTTTTTGCTTTGAACTGAAACTGTCTAAATGCTTCAACAAATGGCATTCCTTCAATATCTCCAATGGTTCCACCCAGCTGAAAAAGAAAGGCTGGATATGTCAGAGTGGCAGAAAGCAAAAGAAAAAAAAAGTCTCTTATATAGTTCAACATGTTTTCTGAAATTTTTATCTCAAAAAACCCGGACAATTGAAATTTGCGAGCATACTCTACAAAGAGCCCCCACCTACTCTGCACATTTTGTTTCCTGTGAAAAACATTAAACAATTTTCCAGTGTTGTTATATTCACTTTACACCAAATACATAAGCTTCCCATGGGAAGACGTGGTGCTATGGAATAATACATGCTTTCACACTGCCTTCAAAGTCATGAACCAGCAGTCAACAGTTAAGCTAATGTGAAGAGTTTTGTATGGAAAAACTTCCTGTCAGATTAACAAACATTTGCAATTAACAAGATAATAATAAATGTCTGTATTATCATGGCTTTCAACATCAATAAATGTTTATTCCCAAATATTTATTACCAAACCGAAATGCAAGACTAAGTCCATGCTAAAACTTATTTATAAAGACAGAAATCAGATGTCCTTCAAAGACACAGGGAGCTGTAGTAGACTAAGCACTGAATAGAACAGTTTAACACGCAAGTCTGATGAAATAGTTGTGTTTCAGAATGATCTTTTTGTGCCACCAAGTGGTTTTCGACAGAATTACATATTTCGGTTCATCCAGTACCAGAAAAACTTCTGTCAACTACATTTGTATATCACACACATTTTCAGTTTAACTCCTTCAGAATTTTACCATGGAAAAATGTTACAATTATTCTTAGGGTACTGAAGAAAACTAATTTTATCAGGCTGGAGGTATAAGTCTGCAACAAAAAAAAAAAAAAAAAAAAACCAAACAAAAAAAAACCACCAAAACCCCCTGACAGGAAGGAAACAGAAAATTAAGACTGAAATTAAAAGACTGATAAGACCATCACTTATTAATGTTCTCATGAAATTTTTCTATTCATTTTTTTCGTATTTGTTTTAAATGAAATATTTGACTCTCACTGTGCATATCATAAAAAAGACCTATAGCTATACTAGCGACTATATTTTAAACCAGGCAAATTCTTTTGCCTAAGAAATACTGAGCAATTCTCCTGCCTGGGTCACAAAGTTTATGGCACTGCTGACTATGGTGGTCACTTCTGGCATTAAATCTATGACATATTCTTATGTCATATTTTCAAGTATAATCTTTTTTCAGTATTTTCTGCTGTAATAATACTACTAGCAATTACTGGTTTTCAGCCAGTTGTCTCAATGCCCTACTAAGGGTGGGTAAAACTTATTGTTTCCGTTGTGCACAATATCAGCAGGTTAAGTGATAAACACAGTTGCCTCCAAAGATTTTAAAAATAACATCAGAAAGAGGGAAACTAACTTACACATTTAAATATATTCCTTTAAACATGACCACAAGCGACAAGATGAACATTTGAAGTCCTATAAAAAGCTAGAACGTTAAAGGCTCTCCTACTCACCATAGCAGAGTTCAGGTATCACACAAGTATTCTCAATACTGTTAACAGTATAAAGTTTCAGTCAAACATCTGGATCTTGGAATAGACAGTTCACATTACACTACCTGTCTGCTTTAATTCTCTAAGTTAATAAACTCTTAAGCAGCTCAGTTTCAGCAGCATTGTAGAATGGATTTAGTCAAGTAAATGGAAGCTGTAGAGATAAGACCATGTCTATCACTTTCAGAACAAACCAAAGAATATAAAATGTCTTTGCATTTCTGCTCTCCATAAAACTTAGTCTGACCTTTTTAAAGTAAGTAGCAAAGAGAAAGCAAGCGAGTTCTTTGTGCTCACTGCAGAAATATAACCTAAAAAGTTACATACTTACCTCAATTACACAGATCTGTGGCTCTTTTTTGTCATCATCCACTGGAACTTTTGCCTGATTCATTACCCATTCCTGAACTGCATCAGTGATATGTGGAACAACTACAAAACAAAACCAAAGAAGGCAAGCACAGCTTTCTTTAGACCCAAATACTAATTTTTGCATGCAAAAAAATGAAAAATGAACAGAAAGCCAAGAGGAAACTACCAAGTCCTTTCTCTAGTCCTGCTTTCCTTGAACTCACAAGCCAAACATCATAGGAATACGCCCATATCTCTTGGGAAGGAGAAAGGAGTAACATGGTGCAGCAAGGAGCAGCCTGTTCTAGCTGATCACTTCTTTTGTGAAGACTGAATAGACTAGTATCCCACAAGATTAAAAATATTACCTTGAACAGTTTTTCCCAGATAATCACCATGTCTTTCTTTATTAATGACATGTTGATATATCTTTCCAGTGGTAATATTGTTATCTTTATAAAGATTGATGTCCAAAAATCTCTCATAATTTCCCAAATCTAAGTCAACTTCTCCACCATCATTCAATACAAAAACTTCACCTGAAAAAAGAAAGTCACAACAGACACAAAAACAATCAGAAATTACTAAACACACAGCAGGAATGTCAAAACATCTTAAAACAGAAGAATTTTTTTTTTAATTATATATCACAACAACATATCAATAAACCCATACTGCAACTCAATCTGCACTGTCCTTCTGTGTGACTTAATATCCAAGTTGTTAGTTTTACATCTAATGCCCAACCCTCAGACATGTATAGTTTTGCAAATAAATGTAAGTTATATTGCCAAAATATTTAAGTGACATAAATATTTAACCAGCATTTCAACAGCACAATAATCCTTCATTGTAAGAAAACCATCTCCAAGAATCATAAATCAGCAACAAATAAAATATTAATTTACTTGCAGGAGACAAAAATTGTGCTTTTACAAGCATGAATTATTATACATGTTCCAAGTGTTTCACTATAAATTCTTGGTTTTTGGATCTATTTTAATGATTAAAGTTTGGATCAGGAGTAAAGTTATGATGAACATAAATGCTTCTTCAAATGTGATCACTGTTTCTGAACCAGTTGTTTCAACCAGTATATTTGGTTCACTATGTGTACAGCAAGGGTTATTTTTGACTCTGAAAAATCTACTTAAAATATCCTTCAGGTTCAGACTTCTCTTAGCCCTCTGAAGAGTCTCTACATTCTGAATCTAGTCAACTTCTGAAGGAACTAAGGTTGCTGGACCTTGGTACGGCTGGAAGGCTCTTTAGAAAAACACTAAATATTTTGCCATGACCCAATAAATCAATGGCTAAACACGTTACAGGACTAATGCACATTAAAAAAGGAAAAAAAAAAAAAATGGCAGCTTTTCCCTGAAGGTGCAATGTGGACTATAGAAATATATATCCCACCAAGGTACAACACTCCAATCAACAGCCTAACGAATCACCCCAATATGTACTATGGAGTGGAAGAACTGTGCCTGATTCTGTGAGGCACTTAATACATCCTCTATACTAAATCATCATTTAAGCCAATAGAGGCAGAGTGAAATCAACATTTCTCTTAAGCAGGCCTTGGAAGACAATAATAAAAAAAAATATATTATTAGAAAGCCTCTTCAGTTAACTGGAAATCACTAAATTAATCGTAACAATGACATATGTCTGTCAAAACGTTACTGAAGGAGGCTCACCATTCTGGCTCACGTGATTTCCACATACTACCCAACAAGCCAGTGTTTCTTCACAAGCAGTAAGAAACTCTTCAGTGAAAAAACAATTCCATGCCATAGGGTTCCCTATCCCCTATAGCTGGTCCAGGGGAGGAATACATCCTCACAATCTCAAGTCATTACAGGAGTCCTGTGACCCACTCAACTGCCTAAGTAGCAGCAGATGTGCTCCTTAAAGTGCAGTAAATTTCGCTTTTTGAGAGAGGTCTGATTTTAGTCTGGACTAAAAGTAAGTTAATAAAATTGAAAAAATAAAAATAATTAGAAATGTCTATTGGCTGAAGGCACTTTGAAAACCATTGTTTTTAATAAACATACAAGTAACAAGACACAGATGAAAGAACATTCAGCATTATAAATGCAATGTCTTGCAACTCATCAGCAACAGTCATTAAAACCAACATGGCTTAGAGAACTAACAAACAAAACTAAGCATCTACTTTAAATTATATCATTAGTAGGATATGTAAGCTTCACTGATGTTTTTGACTAGATTCTTTTTTACTAAAATGAGAACTTAAGCTAACTCTCAGGAAGGCACTAATACCCAGAGAACAGCATTCTCAAGTAACTGTTAAGGACTTAAGTTTCAAGTAAGTTTTACAGCACTGTTTAAAAGGTTTTTTTCATCAAGTTGGACTAAAGACAGCATTAACTGAACAAGGCTTACAGCTAGGATTTTCCCAGTAAAGTGGTATTTTATAGAAAGCAAGCATCTGCTCACAATAGTATCTTCAAAAAAACAAGCTTCTGTTTCTTTACTTAGAGCAGACAATGCCCTTGAGAACATAGAGTAAGCAACAAACTTTCAAAATAATGATAAGACAAGTAGTAAAAAACATTGTTTTTTAAAAAACAAAACCCACATTATTGTAAGCACAAATATTTATGCAAAAGGGAACAGCACTAGTCTTCATACCATGTTCGTAGGGTGAAAAGGTTCCAGCATCTATGTTTATGTAAGGATCGATTTTGATTGCAGTGACACGTAGACCACATGATTTCAGAATGGTGCCAATGCTGCTTGCAATGATCCCTTTGCCAATGCCTGAGATGACACCACCAGTTACCAGGATGTACTTCATTGGAAAATCAGCACACACTCACAGACCTTGAGCTGGAAATCTGAAACAACAAAGATGCACATCTGATGAATGTAAATTCATGTCAGGAGAGAACACAGAATCAATCTACAAAGAATCTAAATTGAAACGACCTTCGGAAACAGACAACAAAAATTACCGTCTTGGAATCTGGGAGCTGTATTCACCTTTCCCAGCTTATACACCAATACATAAGCTAAGCATCTGTGTTGTCCCAAGACAGGTTCTGATGAAGCTGATTCACACACAGAGTCGAGGTATTCAATTTATTTACAGCTCCACACAGAAAGGGGTGCTGGATGGCAAATCCACAAAGGACTATCAAAACTTTTTATTATTTATACATTTTAGCAAACAAAGGCACTGATGTTCATCAGCTACAAGTTGCATTTTTCCACCCATCTGAAACAGGATGATGCATGTATCTCATCCGTAACTGAATTCACATTCCATTCAGGCAGCTGTGGAGGCTAATCCCTGGAACAATTTTTGAACAATGACAGCATGGCTCACCACAGAGCAAGAACTCAAAGGTCAAGAAAATCTTTCCTTACTTAAATACCCAATTCATCCAAAACAACATGCAACGGCACGTCATCTAATGGCCCCCGGCATAAATCAAAGCAGTTTGGCTCTTCAGCTACTGGTAGCAAGCAGCAGCTAGTGAGCGAACATTGTAATTCTTTCTTTTACTATACTGAAGTGACATAAATAAGGCCTCGATCTTCAGGGAAATGAGTTCAACAATGCTTGTTATCAATGCTGTTACATTTCTGCCAATAGGGATTAATAAACTACTATTTGCTTATCAATAGGGACAAACGGAAAACCACAACCATTTAAAGTATTTAACTCGGGAAAAATAGGATCATCAGGGACTACCTTTTCCCTGACATTTAATTCTAATGTGTAATTTTTTTTAATAGCACAGATATTAAGATTTGGACCCTACTATCTCTGTTTCAAGCTATTCCTTCGTAACTCAGCCGATGCGGTTGTCAACATTAACATCATAAACATCTACGCCATTTTCAAGGCTTTTTTCAGAAAAAGAGGGTGGGTTAATTTCAACAACAGGTGTAGACCTTGAGTACACGCCACTTTAGAACTCTTAAACCTTGCTTACAGGAACCCAAACGAAAAGCTTGCTCAGATTTTAGCAAAAACAGTGATTTCCCTGCAGCTTCGGGAAACGTGATGTTTACTTGAAGTAGGAACAGAGAACTCGAGGTGGCTTAGGAAGTACAAGGAGAAGGAAATAAAAGTTAGGGGAGGGAGAACTTAAGGCGCATACTGGGAGAAATCATTTTGCTGGGAACTGGCACGCGAGTTGCTCCGTCCAGCCTTATCTACAGGAGCTGCCACCTCCGGCAGGGATTTGCGGGCGCCGCACCCCAAAGGTGCCGCACCACGGGAGCGCTCGGGGCGTTGCGGCCGAGCAAGGGGAGGCCTCTGACTTACGCAGGTGTTACCGGCGGGAGCTCCGGCCACGGCCCGGCACCGCACACGAGGAGCGCCCGCTGCGCGGCCACCGCC
>VZRJ01011662.1:267177-302620 GCA_013397565.1 Ptilonorhynchus violaceus
CGGAGCGGCCGCTCGGGTTTCCGCAGCAGCGCCGGGACGGCCCCAGCGCGGCCGGCGCCCCTGAGCCATGTTGCGCGGCCTGGGCAGCTGGCTGGGGCTGGAGCGGGCGGGCGAGGAGCAGCTGCTGCCCGCCGGCAAGAGGAGCAGCCCCTCGGAGCAGGAGGAAGAGGAGGAGGAGGAGGCAGGGCCCGCGGCGCAGGAGCAGGGGGAGCTGCAGGCGGACTCGGAGGCGCTGCTCAGCCAGGCCAAGGGACTCGGCAGTGAGTGTCCCGGGACTGCCGGCTTTAGAACATGAACCGAGGAAACGGCTACAAATGTGCCTTTCGGTTGTCGCCTTTTTCAGAGCTGTTATTAAAGAACCAGCGTTTCTTTAAGTATCTGTTCTGTTGGCACTATGGGAGGAGGTCTGTGTATAGAGAGAATAGGTCTGTCTGTGTAGAACAATGTACTACATAAATAGCTGTAGGCGTTTGTGATTTTTTTGTAGGAAAATAGTGGGGTTTGATGATTTTGATGAACATGTCTGCAATCTTAGAGTCATAGAATGGTTTGGGTTGGAAGGGACCTTGAAGATAATCTCATTCCAAGTCACCTGCTATGGGCAGGGCCACCTTTCACTAAACCAGACTGCTCAAAGGCCCATCCAGCCTAGCCCTGAATACTGCCAGGGATGGGGCAAAGCTGTAATTTGCTATGAGTAAAATTCTTGCTTTACTAGAGTGGGTTCTTAGAGAAAATTAATCCAAAGGACAGATCTATACTCATTACTAAAGGGGTTTTTGTAATTGATTCTCTGAAATGCTGGATGAGTATCATCTGAGGTTAATCTTGAGGTGGTTCTTTACTGTGTTTTGTCGTGGGCAATCTGAACTGCAGCAGATCAGTCTGTGTAGTTTGGTCAAGTACTTGTCTAGTTGTGGTAAATTTATTCTAATCTGCTAATCACTCTGATAGTTCAGGAAGGAAAAAGGACTTTGAATTTCAGGGGAAGAATAAGTTACCTGTATAAAGATCCATCTCATAATCTGCTCTAGAAGTGAAAGTTTGGTTTAGTGGTCTGTGGGTTCACTGTCTGACACCAGGGTAGATTGTGGTGGAAAGGCTTTCTTGCTGTTTTAACACATAGTCCTAGAAACATCTGCAGGGCCAACAACCAGGGTAGCTGTGTAGAAAGGCTCCCCTGGCAGATAAAGAATTTTACTGGTAAAACTGAAGCGTTATAGACATTACTTTTTGCTCATTATCACACCATTATAAAAGTTACAAGCTTTTTGCCAACGTGAACTAATAATAGAAATATTGCTAGATACATATTCTTAATACAGGCATAAGCTTGTCAGATGGAGGGTTAGTTTCTTAGTTATTTGAAAGTGGAAGTGTTATTTCCCACCACTAATCCTATTTTTCTAAATCTAAGTACCACCTCTTACTGTAGTTTTATAAGTTAGTTCAAAAGAGTATTTGCCCTTAATGGAAATAAAAAGCATTTTGCAATTCAGCCTGGCTTTAGGACTGACCAAAACCACTTTGTGCAACAACACAAGAATGTCACTGGACAGCAAATGTCTCAGCACCTTTTGTATCTAAAACAATTGCATATGAGAAAGCTTCCAGGGATACATGAAACAACCAATAAAAGCTGGTAAGGAGGAAGCAATCCAGTAGACTGCTGCTTCCTCTACTCTCATGAGGGGAATAATATATGTGACTATATATAAGGTGTAGAAGTTAAGCATTTTTTCATACCTGAATCATGTGATGGGTGGTAAAGCCTGATAACAGATATAAAAGATGCTAGTAAGTACTTGAAGGATGTTTGGTTGCCACCATTCTGTGAGTTATAAGTGAAAGTTACGTATAAAAAATTGCCTTGCTTAAGGACTAGACCTCTGCGTATTTCAGTATTGATCTGGTGATATCGTAACAAGAGAACATTTTATCCACCACAAAGAAGAGTCAGCTCTCCAAAAGGTGACCTCAGTGTTCCAAAGTAACTCATTGTACCAGTGGCTAACAATTGTGTGTTAAAGGAACTCATATTTGTTTGCATGATAAGATTATTTCTTACATTTTTAACCCATAGGGAAACTGGATTTTTTGAGAGGTCTTGAGAAGGAAGGTGTTCTTTTTGTTTGAAAAAGAAGTGCTGGGTTTTGGGTTGTTTATTTGGGGTTTTTTTGTTTGACAGGCCCCTGTACAAAAGTCAAAGGCGCTTTTCTGGAATAACTGAAATATTCTCACTACTCCACATGCTCTGTGTTCTTAGTAATGCCTCAAATATATCTGCAGTTGTTACTATGCAGTTTAGATTCACCATTGCTACTTCTAGCCCTAGAATTAGAATAGACTGTTTCAGTTGAAAGGGACCTGCAAAGATCATTTAGTCCAACTGCCTGACAATTTCAGGGCAGACAAAAAATTAAAGCATGTTAAGAGCATTGTCCAAAAGCCTCTTTAAGCACTGACAGGCTAGGGGCATGCACCACCTCTCCAGGAAGCCTGTTCTAGTGCTTGATCACCCTCTTGGTAAAGAAATACTTTCTAATATCCAGTCTAAACCTCCCCTGGCACAGCTTTAAGCGATTCCCATACATCCTGTCACTGGATCCCAGGGAGAAGAGATCAGCACCTCCCTCTCTGCTTCCCCTTCTTGGGAAGCTGTAGAGAGCAATAAGATTGCCTGTCACCCCTCAGTGTTGTTCTCTTCAAACTAGACAAGCCCAAAGTCAGCCACTCCTCACAGGACATTCCTTCCAGCCTTTTCACCAGCTTTGCTGCCCGCCTCTGAATCCATTCGAGTACCTTCACATCTTTCTTAAATTGTGGGGCCCAGAGCTGCACACAGCACACAGGTGAGGTTGCACCAGCTCTGAACACAGTGGGGTGATCCCCTTTGCTGACTGGCTGGTGATGCTGTGCCTGAAGCACCCTGGGATGTGATTTGCTCTCTTGGCTGCCAGGGCACCCTGGTGACTCCTATTGAGCTGACCAGCAAGCAGCACCCCCAGATCCCTTTCTGCAAAGCTGCTCTCCAGCCACTCCTCTCCCAATTTATACTCATCCCAGATGCAGAATCCAGCATTTACTCTTGTTAAATTTCATGCCATTGATGTTTGCCCAGTGTTCCAATCTGTCTAGATCCCTCTGCAATTAGTTTATTTACTATGGCACTGACATATTGTATGCACTGTAACTGAGGTACTACAGTCGTAATGCAACTGTTCAAATATAATAAAATGCTTGTGACATTATGTCATCTGAGAAATATTACCGATGTTTTAAAATCATTTGTCAATAAGCTGATATTTAAAGTTTCAGAAGGTTTATGATATACATCTTGCTGCTTTCAAGTTTGTTCTCCTTAATTAAAATAGAATAATACAGTGCAGACACCCATTCTTTCCCTGCCACATCTCTTCACTGCAGCACTGCTAATATAAAAAATGTGAGTCTTTGAGAATATTTGTCACTGCTTTTCTGACACTGAGCTTATTCAGAAAAATAAGTGAACAGACCACAGTGCTTTTCGTCTTTTCATGGAGCTAAAGAGGGGAAGACAATGCAAAATAAATAAGGGCAAACATTAAGAGCAAGCTTCTATGTTAAGACTTTTGAAGGAATCTCAAATGTTACTTGCCTGAAGTTTTCTATGGATTTGCTGCCACACTCTATGAGACTTGATGGTGCATGTTGATTTTCTTAAATATAATTCTGTTTTAATACTGTGGCTAAGTTACTGTATGGCTTAATATCTCTGAAATACTTATATGAAATCAGGAAAGACACATTGTTTCAGAAAACTCATTGAAAACAGTAGTTCAAGGACTGTTAGGAATGTTTTGTTTAGTAAACAAGGTTCCTGTATAAAAATTTGATTTACAGAAATTTGAGATCAAGCATACAGTTTGATCATCATCATTAAAGAATGTAAACTAGAAAAGGATAAACAGAATTTTAGGAGTTCTTTGTAGGCCAGAAGCTGGGTTAAGTTATTTTGGAAGAAACTTCTAAGTAGGTACCCCAATGTCTAAAAAGAAGTAAAAAATCTAGTAAGAGAACTGGATGTAGAGATATCATTTCTCAGGTCTTTTTTTTTTGTCTGTGAAAGGTTACCTCTTCAATTTTGCCTCTGCTGCTACAAAAAAGATATCCGAATCTGTTGCCGAAACAGCACAGACGATAAAGAAATCTGTAGAAGAAGGAAAAATTGACAGTATCATTGATAAGGTAATTTACTTCTAGATACTTGACCCAAAAGATCTGTTTGCTTGCTGTTACTACAACATGTGGCAAATCTGGCATTTGGTAACATTTCTTTAACCTGTCTTTAGATATTACATATTTCAAGAGATATTATGCATCTCCTGTCATGGTGAATGATGTGACTGAAATGTTTATTCACAGAAGACTTGCCAAAAAATGGTCACCCTTCTTTACCCAGTGCTGTACCTGTGTTCAGTTCCTTCAGGATGTTGATATGCTGGAGAAAGACCAGAAGAAAATATGAAAAATGCTGATGTAGGTGAAAGGGCTGGAAGAATTTGAGACAGGCAGTTGGGGAATGTCTGTCCCAAGATGTGTGGACTGGTTTTCCCCCACACACACAGTTTATTTAGTTGGGAAAAGGAATGAGGTAGCTTGCATCTTAAAAGCAAGAGTCAGAATTAGCTCAGCATTGTGGATATTGTATCCTAAGACCCTAGAGCTATACAGGTGCAGTTTCGTAAGAACCAGTGAGCTAGTGAAACACCTTGTTATTGTCCTGTTCTTTTCCCCACCCTGACCCTGCCACGTAGTTTTTGCCCTCTCTGTTCCTCTCTGCCAGCTCCAGTTGCTTAACTTGTGCCAGCAAATGTTCTTCCAGTGCTTTAAGCCACAAACTTGGCAGAAGGAAAAGAAAAAAAAGAGAAGAAGGCAGCAATAAGTGCCATGTAGTGTTCTGTGTTTGTTATTGAGGGTAGCTGGGAAGGAAGGGGAAAGGGAACTGGCCAAAACCATCCCAGCTGTAGTAGGACTGTGCATCCAGGAGTGTCTGCATATAGGGGAGATGCAGCCAGACCCCTTTTCCTGCTCCTGTCTGAGAGAGAGCTCTTCAGGGGAACTACAGCATTGCCTCTTTTTTCTAATACAATGAAATTCAATTTCTTGATATAGTTAGTGTTCACATTGTCTTCCAAATAGATCATTTAATGACATCATATGAATTTCTGTTATGATCACATTTTGTCTTCAGATTTCATTGACCACTGTCTATATAATAATAGCAGAGTTTTTCGTCCTACAATATATCACAGTCTAATGTAATTTTGATCAAGTATCAAGGTTATTTGTTAATTTAATACACTAACAATAATGCTCCTATGAAACTGTAGCTAAGCACTTACAGCATATTTTATGCCTAAAATACCATTTTGTTTTTTCTGTGAATGTCTTAGAGTAATATGAATTCCCTGTTTCAATTAATTAGTATTACATATAGGAGAAACGAGATTATAGTTGTATCATCATAAAGCTTTCTTCTTACACTGTATAAATTATTTTATTCCATAAATAGAAAAAATTCACATAACTTAAAAGGAACCACAATGATCTATTTGTATAACTCACACTACTGTAGTTCTCTCACTGATAGTAATCTTAAACTGAAATACTGGATTGCTGAAGGAAAAAAATTAATATAGGCATTTATCAGGATTTAGCTTGAAGACTTGTGTGCGTTTTCACAACTTGTTAAGCCATAGACCTCGTTTTGTGAGTGGTATATGTGTATTTTGTGAGTGGTTTAAGTGTTCATTTCTAGCTGCTTCTTTTTTGCCTCTGCTTTCAACTACAGAATATTTGCATTCTTACTTCTAGATTATGGCGTACCGAATTCTGAGACCATTTTCCAGTTTTTTAATTTTAAATTCAATATAGGATATTTCTGAATATAGTTTCTTTAATGAAAATTTGTCAGCAACATAAATGGAGAAGTTATTTTGTTTCAGCTAAGCACGTGTTCTGAAATCCTACTTTACAATTTTGAAAGTCCAATTTCTTGCAATGGATATGTTTCTTAGACAACTGCTGAAATTTACTGTAAGACCAAGGGTATTGTTAAGTGTTTATTGCTTTAAAAATATGTTTAAATAAGTCTAAATGGTCTCTGTTGCCTGTATTTGATATGGTAACACAATAAGTGGATATGCATAGTATGCCAATGTTCAAATTATCACCTGATTTTCCATCCTTCTTCCTTGCCCCCTGAACTTGATAAAACTATAGATATAGTTTTGAAAGCATACACAATAGTTTTAAATGCAAAATCAAATGTTTCAGTAAAGGGAAATGTATGATTGGCATGAAACACCTTTAACTTACAAAAAGGGCCACCAAGGGTATAAGAATATGCAATGTATTTGAAAGCACTTTCTGATGGAATGTAAAGCAAGAGGAGTGATTTTTTTTTTTTTTACTGTGGTTCCGTAATTTTTGTTTTAGACAATTATTGGAGATTTTCAGAAGGAACAGAAGAAATTTGTCCAGGAGCAGCAAACCAAAAAATCAGGTAATGTATGCTTTTTTTGATGATGCCTAACATCATATAAGTGAAAACTTGCTGGAAGCTGGTTAATTGAGCTATATCTAGAACTAATCTATCAAAACACTATTTAGTGAAACACATTATTGGCAGAACTTAATGCATATTGTGGGATAGGAAGATTATATTTTTAAGTGAGGTTAGTGTTACATTATGTAGTTGGTTTAGATTTGCTTTTTTAACCAAGTTCAGCTTTATGAAATAAACTCAGAGATCACCATGCTAGCAAAGCTGATCTCTTGGTGCTGCTTTGAATCTTAAGCCTGTGTATTTATTGAAAACAGGCATGCTGATTTCTTATGAGCTTTAGCAATCATCTCACATTTTCATAATGAAATTAAAAACATGGGTTAGGGTTTGCCTTATAGTATTCAATTAGTTTTGCTGTAGGAGTTACTCCGCTTACATTAAAGGCATAATTGCTCCTTTGCTTTCCCATAAACCACTTGCTTTATAATTATCTGTGATCTAAATAATTTGATTTATCCGCCCATGTACTGTTGACATCAGTGGATCTATTTGTGACTTTAAAATAAGTACAGTTGTTTTTTCACATTGTGTTTCATCATTGACTTTTATCTTTTTTAGTGTGTTACCTGAATGCAATAATTTCTGACAGCTTGAATATTTAGTGACTCTGTTGTTAGTCTTGAACATGAGCTGGTTTTAAATGGATTGTGATAAAATGTTTCATGCTGTCTGTAGCTAGTATGTTAGTCTGGTTTCTTTTTGCAAGATTGCTTATGGGATCATGTTGTCCGTGTTTCTGTCATTTTGTCTGTTAGTAAACTTTGGCTTCTCTTAATATATTTCTAAAAGCTTCATGAAAATAGGGAGCTAGATTGGCCAAAGAAGGAGTGACAGATGGTCTGACTGAAAGAAGCATTAGCATCAGATGTGGATCCATGTGGGTGAAAGATCTTGCTGATATCAGCTGCTCAGGCAAATAAGCATTGTTAGTTTAAGGGCACAAGAATTATTTGTTATCTGCTACAGATGCATCATATTGTCTCTGTAGGCTGCATTTGCATTGACAGTGAAAAGATTAATAAATAAATATACATCTACAACAGATTATTTTCCTCTCTGTACAGCCTAAAGAACTATTTTGAAAGTATCTGTGTGAAGATACAAACCAGCTGAACTCAAGTAGGCTTAGTGTTTAACGTGTTGTAATTTATAACAAATTTATAACATTTTTATCCGTTGTTAAAGAATTGGTGTCTTTTGGGTGTAAATTATTTTGCAAACTTAATTTAGGCAAAGTTTATACATTTAAAGTGAATCTGGAAATACTATTTGCAGGCAACTTAACCAGTTATACAGTACTAGTTCAGTAACTAAACTAAGAGGCACCAAGTTTTGACTGGTACATGCTGCAAAGAAATCCCCCACAGTTTCATTTTTACAATAACAGTAATCAGCTACTATTTAGTTATTATTTTTTTATCTCTGATAGGCAAAGATCCATTGCTAGGGTTTCTCTATTACACCATGAGCTTAGTTTAGGAAAAAGGAACAATGACTTGGCCTACTGGTGTAATTCTGCTTATTCTTATGACACTATATGTTACTTTATGTGAGATCTGTTTTGTTACTTAGAGTGGGTTTTTTCAAGTAATACAGATGTGATTATCTTCCTCCTTTCAATAACAGAAGCAGCAGTGCCTCCCTGGGTAGACAGCAATGAAGAAGAGACAATTCAACAACAAATACTGGCCTTATCTGCAGTAAGTATTTAATTTCCTGTAAGATTTGAAATTTTCTCTTGGAGAAATTAAAACTACTGGTTGGGGTTTTTTTAAAGTAAGTTTATTAAATTACGTGTTTGCAATATACTTTTAATGTCTATCACTGCACTGATTATATGCAAGTGTAAATAGTTCTGTCAGTTTCAACTTCAGCCAAAGCAGATCCTCAGTATAATTTTTGGTTTTATAGAGGCTTTACAGATTGCTTTGCTGCTCTTGTGTGTGAAATATAGTGTTCTTTTTTGGATATCATTTAATGACCATAAATATGTTCTTCACAGGATAAACGGAATTTTCTGCGGGATCCTCCAGCTGGTGTGCAGTTTAATTTTGACTTTGATCAAATGTACCCTGTTGCTCTGGTGATGTTACAAGAAGATGAGCTTCTCAATAGGATGAGGTTTGACCTCGTTCCCAAACAGTAAGTAATTTCTGCTGGTAACTATGTGTCATCCTACTTCTAATGTGTATGTAAATCCTCATAAATGACTCCTTGTTCTTTTCACTTCCTTCAATTCTTTATGTTCTTCAGATGTATGTGTTCTAATGTCAAATGCAGGGAATATTGCAACTGCGTTGCCATTTAGCACTTGCAGGTGAGAAAAGCAGTGTATCTGTTAGAACTAATCAGGACCTGTTCACTTAAGGATGGGAGAGGCCTTCAATTTTTTCATATCCAGTGTGTCCAATTAAATGAATTTTTTTTCCCTAAAAGCAACAACAAAAATGTTCAGATCCATTGGTGTAACTGAGACCCCAAAAAGGTGATTACAGATAGTCACTCTCCTGGAGAAATGGTGAAAGAATATGTCACAAAACAGCAGCAATGCAAGCAAGAAAAGCCAGGGTTGAATAGGCAATGGGAAAAGTTCTGTGTTGCAGAGCATTATTCCAGAGCTGTTCTTCCATGTCCAGTCCCAGACTTTGCTCCTAAAGCTTGTTTCACAAGTCAACATTCTATTTAAGTGGGAGTTCCTGACATTAGTCTCCTTGTCTAAGGCTGAAAACAGGAGAGAAAACATCTCTCTCTGTGACTTTTCTGTCTTAAATCTCCTCCTTTTATAAACCTTCCCAGGTCCTCATTATATTTAACCTCTTCCCTGGTGTCAGCTCTGAAGATCTGTGTCGCGACGGGGCTAGATGGTACGGGCCACGACCTTCCCAAAAGCGTCCTGTGTTCGGCAGTGCCGTGACGCGGTGTGCGGCGGTTGGTGGAATAGGAATGCCGTGGTCGTCTCCAAGCGTCCCTCTCGGGGGTCGCTGGTCGGTGCAGTTGCAGAGCCAACACCCAATCCCACCCGCGCAGGTGGGCGTGCAGGCACTCACTCACACACAGAAGCGTACAGCCGGAGGCAAAGAGTTGGAGGGGCTCTTCTTATGGTACTCCATGAAACAGGTTTATTCCATGAAGGGTTCAGGGAAGAAGAAGCAGCACAGAACAATGGAGCGTCCAGGGTTATATAGAGTACACCAAGGACCAATGGGTTGAGAGCCAGGGGGTGGAGAGAAGGTGGGGTTACAGTACAATAACCAATAGGGAAGGGCAAGGGGAGGAGCAAGGGACAGTGACAAATGGGGCATTGATTAATGCCCCAGGGAGAAGGTTCTGGAACATAGCCATAAAAGGGTACAGAGACTGACAGGCCAATAGCCCAACCAAATAGGGGAACATTAACATAGTGTTGTTAGGCCAGATGGGGGACACCTTCCTCCTCACTATGACTATGGGGGACATCTCAGACCTCGAAGCCTTCCCACCAGCAGTCTTCTACTGCACCTGGGTTTTCTGGCTCCTCGACCACTCCTGTGGCTGGCCCTACCAGGCTCAGCCACCGCAACAGATCTGCCCATATTCTAGGTGTTCGTCTGTCTCTGATGCTCTGTCTTCAGTCTCTGATCAGCTATTCTTGCCTTTTCCACCACACTGCTTAATATTTTCCCCTGTTCTTAGTCTCAGTGGTCACTGTTTGCCTGAATAGGGGGAAAGGTAACTTGACTCTCTCTTTTTCTCCACCTACACACCTTCCTACCCACAGGTCTTGCCATTTCTGCCTTCTGTTGTCTCTGGGTTAAAGTTGGGTCTTTTCTTGCTTGCTGGAGGGATTTCACAGGGGAATGTTACCTGAGTCTCCCGCTTACCAGAGCTGGTTGTTTACAAGTTGGCTGTTTCCAATTACCAGGTGGACATAGGTGGAGTAGGTACTGTGGACATGCTGAAAGATGCGCGGGTAGTTAAGTAGTAGTGCTGCAATCTAGGAGTGGCTTCTGCCATCAAAGATGTTCCAGTTCCACCTGATGTCTGAGGAAGATGTAGACAATTATAGTTTAACAATAATAGAATGTTGAGTTTAGAGAGAAAGCAAAGAGAACAGGATTGTTTGGCTTGTTGGGTTTGTTTACATAATTTATAAAGAGAGATAGAACAGCATAATATTTTTCCATACCATGTATTGCTGCATGCTGTTAAGCTTTTTCTTTTTTCATAAGTCGTAACATTATTATTATATGTTCAAGTCCATTGCATCTGTCTTGTGAGAGATCAAGAACTTCTACGATGATGGATTTTTTTTAAATGTGCTAATACCACTAATTTCTTTTTTATGTTTTTACTTAAATAGCAGCTATGTCTACTCCTTCTCTTTGCACATTTAATTTTAATTCACTGTTAGCTGGTAAAAGGACACATATTTCTAAATGTAGTAATCAAAATCTGTTTGCTCTCTCTAGCGTAAAGGAGGAGGTGTTCTGGAGAAATTATTTCTACAGGGTGTCCCTGATTAAACAGTCTGCACAACTCACCGCACTTGCAGCTCAACAGCAAGCAGTAGGAAAAGAAGAGAGCAAAGGCAGAGAAGAGGGTAGTGAACTGAAAGGTATGGGAAACATTTGTTTTAGTACAGCTCATTAACCTAGTGTCATGTGTCCTCACTGTACCCATCAGGTGCCATCGAAATTTTGTCCTGAATTGCCTTTTATGGTGAGGGCTTCTCTCACCATACTTGCTGTGTTTGGTCCTGGTGCTTTTAAGCTGTTTTCCATTTTCAGCCAATTTTGTCAAAAGAGTGAAAATCTCAAGAGGAGAAACGCTGTTCTTGGCTTATAACAGCTCGTGACCATTAGTGGTCTCAGGTGTGGTTTTTTGACTTGTCAAAAAGAAGTGGGAGATACCTTTGGTTCACTTGATCAGACAACAGGTACTGTTCAACCCAGCCAGCTGGCATATGGTTTGCTCTTGGCTTTTGCTCATCCCTTAGACCAAACAGAAGTTAGTGAGTGATACCGGGGTAGAACTACTGTGGTGGTGGAGGCAGAGATATGGGCAGGGTGTGGAAAGGCCCACAATGTCTTACAGAAACAGAGAAAAATGGGGACCAGGAGGCTGCCTGGAATTCAGCATTGAGATGAAAAAGCCACTTCAACAAAGGCAGCTTCATTTACATCGATCGATTTCTACAGGTGATTCTTACTGGCCTTCTTATGAACCACTGGGCATCTTTATCTGCATGCATACAAATTCTGCAAGCAGGAGTATTTGCAGCCTAAAGAGTATAAGACAGAAACATAAAAGATAACCAGGAACTCGTTAAAACTTAGCTTATGCTAAGTGTGCTCACCACTCCTGGTAAGACACCTGAAGAATCTTGGTAGGCTGGGTAGGCATTGGACAGAAGGAGGAAGCCTTTGCTGCACCTTGGAACAGATTCTCATGTTCCCATTATCAATGAATTGTCATCATCCGTGAAATTCATTAATACTCATGTCCTGTTGACACTGCTGGCCTGACTGACACCCAGCCAATCACTGCCGAGTTAACTGCTTTCTCCTCCCTTTTGAATATAATATCTCCATATTCGTATTTTTCATTTTGAGTCCTTGTACTGCCAATGGTCCCATCTTTCTAATCCTATCTCAGTTTCTATTGTCACCTTTCTTTTTTTTTTTTTTACAGACTTTCTCACAGGTCTTTTGCACAACTTAGTAATTTTCTGCACAGTCTGAGCGAAGGTTACTCAACTGGGCCTTGGCTCATTGGACACAGGCAGCTGAACCTTGGGGTGAAGGGGAGTTTACAAAGGGAGTTACAAAGCTGGGCTTGCATGTTGTATGTATGCCTTTGTTGTCAGTTTGTCTCATTCAGTTTCTCTTAGGTTCTGTTTGGAGTGTGCCTGTGTCAGCTTAGGCAAGGTCCCCATCTAGAGTGAAAAAAGTAGTTTTCTCTGAGTTAATATCCAAGCAATGCTGACAGGATAGACTACTCCAGAATTCGCTGCAGACCAAGAGGCACCTATTCCCACTACTTTTATTCAGGACAGTTGTTTACTGTACCAAAACTATGGCTGTTTTAACTGAAGTGTCTCAGCTCTACAGGAGAAATGGCATCTGACCCTATTGAACAATAAAAATGTTATGTTTGAGTCATCCAAACCCTTGGAAATTACTACTCAGTCAAAGTGAAGATTGCTGGATTCTAGTAAAATTCCCATTGTGACTAAATGAAAATGTATCTTCAATTAAAAAACAAACAAAAAAACCACTGTCTTTTGGCCTGTTGCAGCTCTTCTACAGTTCAGACCACCAGTGTGGGATATGCAGATATATTTACTGTCTTAATGACTGTATGTTCTGTAATGGCAAAGATACCTCTACCAGACTGTAGCAAATACATGTTTTGTTTGACTCAGAAATTGCATAGATTTAGGAAGCTCTGAATCATACATGTTATTTTTGGTTTAAGTAACCTTTTTGAAGGTTGGATTCCCTAATTGAAGGCTAAAAATGGAAGTAATTGCCTGTTGGTAATTCTTCATAATGTTCAGGGTTTCTTCTTAAAGCTGACTGTCTATAAAATAGAATTGTTAGCCTTCCATTTTTATGTCTCTTTGTCTCCTCAGCTGCACTTTTCAGAAAGTTAAATTAGCATGGTTGATGTGAAAGGAAAAAAGAAGAGACAAATTCAAAGAAGACATTCCACATTCTAGTGTAAAGGCTGTATAAGATCTATAATAAAATGCCAAGTTCTAGCCCTTCTCTAGGTATTAGTAACTCTGTACTTGGGAACTAAGTTACCTTGGGATGAGAGCACAGCAGCAGGGGAGGAGATGATGCTAGGCCAGTAGATCAGAACAGTGCTAATGGTCACACCTGACTGGGGCATGGCCCAGTGCAGACATGGGAGCAGCAGGTGGAGCCTGAGGCACCTCTCTTGAGCAGCAAAGAGTTACTGCCATGTTCTACATCTTCCTGGGCTGGGAATGTGGGAGCTGCTTTGGCTGCAGTGTTGGGTGCAATGAGAGATGTTCTGGAGATTGGGAAGTGAAAGGAAAAGTGAAGATGGGACAGAGCAGTGGGCATTTGATAGATGAGTTATAAAACTAATGACAGTTACCAGTTAGGGAATGATTTTAATTAAAACTGATCTTAATTTTAAAAATTAAACATGAAAAAAATTCTCCATTCTGAAATTGCTGAGTTAGCAGGAAGGGTCCACCTGGGCACCCTGCAGGAAGCAGAGCTGCAAGCTCGGAGCTGCTTTGCATGTTTAATCAAACAGAACTGCTAGGCAAGCACTCCATCACTACCTCAACCTCCCCTGTATGTTAATTGTTCTTGAAGCCACCTGGCTCTTCATTGTAACTCCTCTACCCTCAGAGTTGTATGAAGAAGAAAGCTGGAGTGTTCCTTTACCTGCTAGGGAAAAGATCTATCCTTGCTTATTAACAGTTGTCTTCCAAGCACCATGCTACTGAATACAGAATGCACAGCGAGTTTTCTTAGGAAATTGGGGCCAGCTCCTAGGGTTTGTTTTTCAGTGACTTCCTTTGCCTGTGTGAAAGAAGGTGAGGCTGCAGAACAGTCTTCCTGTGTGCGTTTAGGGGTGTGCATAGTACATGTGCACAGCACTGTGCACAACACTGTGCACGCAGTACAGTGCACATGTGCACTGGTGTGCCCAAGAGCTAGCTAGCACCCATAGTACCCAGCCAGGGGAGTTTGGGAACTTCTGTGATAGACAGTGACTGGATTTCATGACCAAGTCTATGCATTTGTAACTTCAAAGATCTTGTGACACCATTTTGAGGACCAGAAGACTTCCTGTCCATTAAGTTTGGAGTCATAATGAGCAACTGTTTGCTAAATTTGTCTTAATTTTAAAAAAAATTGCTTCTCTTTGATTTTGTTTTTGCAAGTGCTTCGCCTATGGCTGAATTCAGCCTTTAACCAAAAGGTTTCCTTAAAATACAGTCTTTCTTTGTATTTTTAATAGCTATGCAAATTAAATGAGATTTTTGTATATTTAAATGTAATATACCTTTTTTTCCCCCCTTGATAGAAACAGTACGGCCAAAAACACCACCTGTTACAATAAAGCCTCAAATAAAATCTCAAGAGGTAAAAATGCTGTTATATTTTATCTGGTATTTGGTATGTGAAGCTGTTCCTTAGTAAGTAATTATGCATCTTTTACTTTTGAGTAAGTTCTGCTATGAAACTTTAATAATGTAGTATCTGACAGTCCTAATCTGCTGCTGTTTGCTGTGATATTAATTTTTAGCATATAATCTTGACTTTCAGTAGCAGAAGCAGTAGTTTATCTGAAGAATGCTTTCCTTAGGATCCTGCACATTATAAGATGTGATTTTACTCTCAAGAGTGAAATTTCCAAAATGTTTGGAGTAGAAGGTTGGCATTGTATTGAGAGACACGAATAGTACCTTTGTAAAGATGTATTTGTGTGCCATGTTCTGTCCAGCTCTTGAAGCAGTGGTCAGCCTGAAGTATAGGAAATCTAAATGATGCATTGCAATAGCAACATTGTTTTATTTCAATTTTGCTTGATATTGCACAAACCTTTACCTTAGACACATAATGACCCTTGTTCATTTCTGGATTGTAAAATCAGTGCCAAAGAACACTCTTGGCAGAAGCAGAGCTGTGCGTTCACTTGCCAATAATACGCAGTGGACAAAGATTTCCAAAGAACCGTCCTCTCTTAATCTTACTGTTGTGTAGAAAACTGTTACTGAATTGTGGTCAAATTTTTAAGTCCTGTTCTAAGCTGCTTAGGAGTTTATTACTGTTTCTGAAGATTACAAAATCAGAATTAAAGTTGTTAAAAGAACACGAAAAGGCAATCTAGAATGTAAAGCAGTTCATTTTCCATACAGCTATCTAACGTATTTGTACAAAATTACTCTTAAGGCAAAGTAGCCAATAAAGAAAAACAGTTGTCAGAATAATGCATTCAATTTGGGTTTTGCTAACTCTAAAAGCAGTCACATGAATGGAAGTATGTATTCATGACTTTTTTTACCCTGTCTGGAAAAGTTTATACTAAAGTGTCTTGCTGCAGGATGAGGAAGAGATTTCCACAAGTCCAGGTGTATCAGAATTTGTGAGTGATGCTTTTGATGCCTGTAATCTGAATCAGGAAGATCTAAGAAAAGAAATGGAACAACTAGTGCTAGACAAAAAGAAAGAAGAGACTTCAGTAGTAGAAGGTAAACCTACTATTACCTCTGTTTCTTAAATAGAGCAATTCTAAGATAGGTTGATTTTAAAAAGAAAAAAAAAGGTGTAATTCAATTTAGGAAAGTAGATTTGTGACAGTTTTTTTCAAAGAGTATGAAATTACCTGCAATGAGATAGTGGAGAAGTTAATGACAATTTTCCCGATGGTCAAGCCATATCTTTTACAGAATGTTAGCTGTGAGTGGTTTAAATCCAAAGAACCTAAGATGTTTTAGGTCATTCTTTTATGAAAGTGAGTGTGGGGTATTTTTTTCTGTTTATCACTTCCTTTCCCTGTCTTCTCTTTCATAGGTTCTTCTGCATATGAATTTTTTTCTTTAATTGACATCCTTGTAGGTAAAGTACAGTATTTGAAAGTCAGGCTCTGTTTTCTTCTTTTGGCACCAGCTAAAAAGGCAAAATTTGCACCAGACTATGAGCTTGAAGAGGTCTGTGCCTTAAAAGGTTTACAGGCATTTGGAACAGTTAAAATTTAGCAAATAGTTCTGAGAATGACGAGAAGAAATTAAGTGAAGCTTATTAATTAAAATAATCAGAAGAACTAGTATCAGTGTAAAGAGCATAAAAACAGTCTGGGATGATGTGAGTGGCCATACACAATGAACAATTTACCATGAAGACACTTGTATATGTAGGTGCTTATCACACAATTTTCAGAATTCATTTACAATGTGCTTTGGATGTTGCTGAATCATTGTTTTCTGATTATTTTTTTTTCCAATACATAGCCAAGCTTGAGGAATTGTAATGAGTAATATCAGTTTCTTGCATCTAGTTTTTTGATGGAAGTGTTTCAATAGGTCACTAATGTGTTATTTGTTCAGAGAAATCTCAGCTGGCTGTACTGACTTGGACTCTGGAATTGCGTACCTTCCTATCTAGGCCGAAGTACTAACCAACATGTAACACATCAAACGCCCATCTCCTCCCCCACACTCTTGCCTGTGATAGGTAGAGCTAATTAAAGCAGAGATTAACAACACAGGAATGTCTTCTAACTCATTTTTTGCCCTGAAGTATGAAATATGATTACCTTTAACCCTGATTAAATAAGCTTGCCTAGCTACGAATGTCAGTGAGGAGAGTACCTACTTCTTTGTTTTAAACTAGCTACAGTATTTATCTTGATTTTTTTTTTTTCCATAACAGTATGTCAACACTTCTACAAACTTCGTTTTTTATGGAGATTTAAAATTGCAAAGGGAGATTCAGCTGATAGTAAAGACTGTAGAAAATGATCTTGCAAAGGGACAGTCATAATGACTTAGCTGTGAATTTGCTTTCTATATCTTTATTATAGTATGCACATACGAATATAGGCTTGTATATTAATTCCTACTTGTGATCTATAAGAAGGTGAAATTTCTGATTGTGAAGTTTCTTTAGTGTTTAAGGAGAATTGTATATAAAGTTTAGGGGATATAAAAGAGATTCATTGCAAATTCATCTAGTTTTATATAAATAAGCAACATTCAATGTTATCAGTTAAATTCTTACGCATCATTTATCTGTTGTAGAAGAAACTGCTGACTGGGAAAAGGAATTACAACAAGAGCTTCAAGAGTATGAGGTGGTGACAGAATCAGAAAAGCGTGATGAAAACTGGGATAAAGAAATAGAAGAAATGCTGCAAGAAGAAAATTAAACATTTTCACAAAATCACTATAACCCAAAGCTTTTTCTGAGGACTGACATGGATTTCTGCTTTCATATTTTGCTTACAAAAATATCTTCAGAAGACATAAAAGAATCCAAAGTTGTTATAATTCCATATGGGAATACAACCAGTATTTCTGTTCTTTATATGAGCAGTTTCTGAACTTCTATATTCTTCAAAAGAAAAAAAAAAAAGAGGCAGACACTGCATGTTATATGTCATAATTAAAAGTGATAACATTAATACATGAAGCAACGATTCAGTTTGAGGCATTTTTAGGTGGTCAAGAAGCTCTTCAAAAAGATTTCTAAATCTAAGAATTACAATATTTTTTGTCCACAGCCATCTGTTTGGGATGTAAAAATGGATGTTGTAAGTAACTTAGTCCTTGAAAACAATTCTCTCTTGCCATTTGCACTCTGATCCCTGTATAATCTGTAAATGTGTACTATTTTTAAGGTACTTGTAGCTGCCAGATTTCACATGTATTTAACTTCCTTAATGTATGTAGCCAAAGAATTTATAGAAAACCCTATCAAATAACTTTCAATGATATGTTAAAATATACTAATGCAGACTCCAAAAGAAGCTGATTATTTATCAGTCAGGCAGCAAACATTTAAGCATTTAAATAAGGATTAATTTAGTAACTGCTTGAATTAAATTTGTTTTTGTTAAATCATCATATTAAGATACTGCCTTTCCCCATAGAGAGAAATGGTTTCATGCATTCTTTCTGCAGAAGGCTATGTTTCCATTTAATTTTGCTGTCTGAGCTGAGAGCAAATTAAATGTTTATTTTAAGTGCTGAAACATTTATGTAAAAACTTTCGCTGGTTTGGACATCTTTATTAAATACTGTAAATATGTATAAAATTGGCTCATTTATTTGGAGGGAGGGCAGAATGAAGAGCAAACATACTTCAGTTTTCAAAAATGTACTTTGTCACAGTGCATAAGGTACAGAATTTAAATTTAAAAACAGGGGTTTTTTCTTTTAAAGGTTTTTGATTGTTCATAGGCATCTGGATGTTTCCTGTGGTTTTACCATTAAGTCAGTATCTTTATGTATATAAATGATAATTTTATGTTCCGTTTGTCATCTATTTCATAAACTTCTATGACAAAGCATTCATGAAATTCCAAATACAAAGGAAAATGGGTAAAATTAAGTAGGTCGGAGCCATTAACCACAATTGAATTATAGGCATGTTACATACAGTAAGCTCTATCTTAATGACATAATTCTGCAGAAAACTTTTGTGAAGAGACTGAAGAGATTACAGCTGTAATTACTCAGTCAATATTCATCCCGTGGGAAATAAAAAGAGCTAAGTAGTTTCAACTGCTGTTACTGTAAGAAAGGACTATTTAAAATTGTCTCCATTAGCAACTTGGACAGAAAGTTCTCCTCTATTTCACATTATGGAAAAGGAATTCTTTTAAACCTGCATACATTTGGCTTCTCAAATTAGTTTATTGCCATACACTTTCTCAACTACAAACCATTTTAAGCACAATTTTTATTTTAATAGTGTTTTTCATTTAGCTAACAGATGTGAGGTAAGTCATGGTAAATAAGAGGTACTTAAGGAGCTTTTTATATCTGGGATTAATTAAAAACCACAAAAAATTAAAACTGTTCATAAAAATAAGACTATTCACAGCTTAATGGTTACTCTTGACAAATACAACTGCTCATAGGTTTAAGGTGGAGATATTAGGATCTGTCTACTGTACAGTTTGACACAACGCCTTCTAAAAAGATGGGTAGTTCTATTCTGATAATGGCAAATCTTCCCTGCATGGCTGAGAGCTCCAAAATCACTGCTCCAAAAGTCCGCTTTCTTAAAATCAAGCCTCATGTTTCCTAGTGTTTTCAGAGGTGTAATGGCCTTATTTGTGTGGGGTTTGTACATCAAGCATAACTTAAATAGTGGTCATAGATATTAAACTCCATTTCTCATAAAAGATGGTTTCTACATATAAAATCTTCATTTTTCAAGTCTCGTGAAAAGCAAGTATGTCTATAAAAGAAACCAACCCACTATTTAAATTGGGTTGATTTTAAATTGGGTTTATTACATTTAAATAATGTAGCAAGGCTGAATCTGACTTG
Source organism: Ptilonorhynchus violaceus (assembly GCA_013397565.1). Taxonomy (NCBI): domain Eukaryota; kingdom Metazoa; phylum Chordata; class Aves; order Passeriformes; family Ptilonorhynchidae; genus Ptilonorhynchus; species Ptilonorhynchus violaceus. The sequence continues at coordinate 286,815 of VZRJ01011662.1, forward strand.
AGCTCTGATATTTAAAGTCTCTTATGAAAAATCGTATTAATGTTTTCAAATCTGCATATCTGGCTTTAACCTGGAAAACTGAAGTAAATTCTGTGTAATGCTGCAGTTTTCAGGCCTGGCCTATGCCTTTCATTTAGGTAGGTGCTACAAGTGCCTAGCAGTTCTTACTGTGCATGGGAAGAGGGAAAGTGTATGCATTCCACTTGTCACATGAGATGAACACAGGTAAATCTTTTCACATTTGTGGTGAATTGTGCATGCCTTTGTACCCAAATGTGTTATAATAGTATATTACATAAGCAAGTGTGCTGGTCTTTTCTTAACAACATCGTTCCAAGCACTGGGATGGTGCAGATGCCAAAATCCAGCAAAGGTATGAAATCAGTGGCAAAATGAAAAGAAACCAAGAGTGAATGTAAATAACATTATTCTGTGGATACAGTCTTACAGAAAGTGCAGTTGTTTAAAACATTGAGGAGAAGCAAACAAATAGTCAAAAGATTGTTAACAGATTTTCTTAGAAGAAAATAAACTTGCAGATCTTGAAATTAACCTTTGAGAAACAAAGGGAAAAGATTACTCAGGGATCATGTAGGTTAGCTTAGAATAGGGATAGAGTGTTCTTTTGAGATAACAACATCTCCAGTTGTGCTGTCCACTGAAGAATCCTCTTCAGCTATTAGTTTACTATTCCCGTTGGTATTAGTTAATACCTATATGTAATTTTTTTTATTTAGTAATTTGTTTGGAGGACGAGGAAGAGGAAAAATTGTAAAATCCCAGAATAAGAAAAGCATAGTGAAAAGTTTCCCCACATTTTTATTTGATCACTTACAGCTGTTCTCTATCAAAGCTTTCAATTTCCTGAATTGTTTTAGTAAACTTTGAATTTTTTTAGTTTGTTGCCTCAGGTTTTTTTTCTGCTTGCTGCTAGGTGATCTTGGTGTTTGGTGGGGTGATGTATGTAGTACTGAAGTGCAAGATGTCCATTTTTTAATCTCGTGCATTTAAAGAATAACCCTGTGTGCAGGAGCCTGTCGCTGGAGTGTGAGATGCATCCTTGAACTGTTGGCCACTCACACAGACTTTTACTTTGCAGTATCTGTTGCATAGAAAGGAGCAAGGTGTGTCTGGTTACTTCTCAGTGCGCTGCCAAGCAGTAGCAACCACATGAGGCCTGAGTCCCTGGGCTGTGTCTATAGTGCATTTTTACCATTACAGTGTGGACAGCCACCCTAATAATGGTCTGGGTTTCAGTTCAGCAGAAGTTTAGAAGATGTATTGTTTGGCCTGATACTCTTGTGTCTCAATAAGTGCTGACTGATAGATCTATAACAACAGTACAGTAGCCTAGCGTTACCCAGGAGTAGATTTTTCTTCCAAAATACCCATTTTCAGTGCTTTTCTCCTTTGTTTTAAACATTTGCTGTGTTTGTGTGTGTTAGATCATCATTCCAATTTTTTTAAACAAAATGGCAGCTAAGTCAATTTCTTGCTATACTTTCTTTGTGTTTATTGAAGTTAACTATAAGAGAAAACAATTTCTACAAAAATATCAGAAGACATGCACAGGCTTTTTTATTCAGTATAGCCCAGTATTTGCGATAGATAGATAGATATCAAGACCATGCATATAAACAGAAACCGCATGTATTAATGTGTCTAAGTATATTTTAAAAATTAAAATGTACCTTTCAGCTGTTACTTTTAACTAGATACCATTGTGAGACAAGGGGCAACCAAAATAATTAGCATTAGTTTGTCACGCTATCATTTTTAATGAGACAGCTGTCTGTAGAAATTATCTTTAAGACTGAAATCACTTGCTTCACTTCCTAGAAGTCTCATTTTCATTATGGACAGGTTGGGGACGTTTTCCTTTGCTAATTCAGGGATTCATGAATCTGTGACAAACCTCTCCAGATAAACTGGGGAGGTATGCTTAACCCAAAACTACATGGGCAAATAGGTTATTTTGTCTCAGTGTGATTCTGATGAAGTAGGGAAAGACAAGAAAAACGCATTTAGTTAAGGACTATATATAAAATTAGAAGAATAAATATTTGATGCCTACTTTTATATATGATGCTCTAAAGAAAACTATGCTTAGTGGGAGTTTTTTTGCTTGTATGCATGCACGAAGCCTTAATTCTGCAATTGCTTTTGTTTGTTCTCTTGGCTATGGTTTCCATACACCAATGTGAAGGTTTCAAAACCAGATAAAAGCAGGAGAAACAGGAGAAACAAGCCCCATTTACCTCACAGTCAAATAATGGCCAGAGAGTGGATCGATTACACCCAGCTTCTTGTCCCAATTACTTCACAAATGTTTTAATACTGGCCTTGTGCCCTTTCATTACTTTGATGCCTGCAATTTAAACATCAAACAGTGCTGGTTGTGCTGTATCATCACCACCTTTCATCCTGTATCATGTGTAACAAGTCTTTCAGGCCCATCGTGTGTTGGGTGGATGAAAGGTGCTACTGTAAGGATGTTACTGGGGTGGAGAGGAGCTTCCACAGATCCTAAGTGTGGATGTGGAAACAATCTCTCGGTGGGATGTAGTGTCAAAAAATTAGTGGGCATGTGCATGCAAGAGCAGAAACCATTGCCTAGGCAGGAGAAAATACTGGTGTAAAGGATCTTTGACGTGGAGGAATGTTGTTTTTGAACCCACTTTGGATTTCTCTGGGTATGGGTGTGCTTACTAATCAGCTGACATGTCTGAGCACATGTTGAAAACTGAATGGTTATAAACAGTTAGAATGACCACTAATAATGTTTGCCCTGAGTCAGCTAGCAATGTCTCCGTCCCAGCCACTGCACTATTCCCAGTGGAGCTGGCAAGCAACCCAGCTTTGGAGGCCAGGTGCTAAGGGGTGCAATAAGGAATGGCCTGCATCCCCTTGGTCTGGGTGCCAGAAGAAAATCACCAGCACATTGAACTCACAAGTGCAAGCATAGCCTCTGGCTTGGCTGTTCAGCCCCCAGTCCTGGCTGCTGTAACAAAGGACTTGAGCAGTGTTAGAGTGAGCAATGCCGGGTTCACCTGAGCCCCAGACCAACCACCTGCTTCCTCATCATGGGCTAAGGCTCCCCTTCCTACCCCAGTGGCTGACATCTGAATTCTATTTCAAAGTCTGTCTGCACAAACATGTAACTGGCTATCATTGTTATTCATACAAAAGTACAGCTTTAAAGGTGGTTGTAGTCAGGTGGGGGCTGGTCTCTTTTTCCAGGCAACAACTGACAGAACAAGAGGACACAGTCTTAAGCTGCGCCAAGGAAAATATAGGTTGGACATCAGGAAAAAGTTTTTTACAGAAAGAGTGATTAAATACTGGAGTGGTCTACCTGGGCATGTGGTGGAATCACCATCCCTAGACATGTTTAAAAAGAGATTGGATGTGGCACTTGGTGACATGGTTTAGTTTAGTTGAGATGTTGGGGCATGGGTTGGACTCGATGATCTTGTAGGTCTCTTCCAACCTGGTGATTCTGTGATTCTGATTCTGTGATTCTGAGCTCCTTCCTTAAACTAGTTCTTTACTTCACTGGTATTGTGGGGTAAGTAATTTATTGATGTGTGAAGGGGGAAAATTCTTTTATTGATTTTGAATATGCTGGGTTTTAATTTACCTGAACCGTGTGTGACATAGGAAAACAGAAGAACTTGACTTTGCCTTCTTTGCACATCCCACAAGTTACTTTCTTTAGTCAAGCAAGAAGTTTCAAACTTCACTGTTTTCATATTTTAATGGGGGCATTTTTCCGTATACCAAATAGTGTGTGGCAGCTTTCTTTACAGGTCAATCACCTTCAGAGTTCATTTTCTGAGAGGGAGGCACAATATGCAACAAGAGAAAGCACCACCCAGCTGACACATCCTGGTTTCATTTTCTGTATTTCTCCTCATCTCATTCCACATGTTCCCCGGCATCTGGTTTTATCTACAGCTATATAGTGTGTTCAGCCAGTACATGTTTGCAGTATTGTCCACAATGGGCCCCAGGCAACTTCCCTAGTAGCTATCACTGAAATTTAGGATCCTGTGAAGTTGAAGTGTGGTGATTTAGGTTGGGTTTTGGTTTGTTTGTATTTTTATGTTTCCCTCCTGCCTTCATTTTAATTTTTGATTAGTTATTCTGTGAAAGTAACATTGGAACAATTACTGTTCCTACTCAGTGTCATGGTTTAACCAGGAGAAAAATGTTCCAATAAAAATTCTGATAGTCCAAACCTTCTTCAAAGTTCCAGTGGAAGCAATTATCATAATAATCATGAGGAAAAGACAAAATTAAATAATTTCCTGACTGCATTGTGTTGTAACAATGCTGTTGTTGCCTAAAATTGGAAGAAAAACTTTCCAAACAATATTAAAATTGGTAACATAAAGAGAAGTCTTTTAATGAAAGCTTTCAGGTGCACATATTATACCTATGCACATGCAGCATCGAATTTTCACAATTTTTATAAGCTTAACTAATTAGTACATCTAGCAAGTACATCCAATAGGAGAGCAGTTGCCCTGGTAATCCACCCTTAGATGTGCCCCATTGGAGCCCCTCCAAGGTTCTTAGCCCTGTATCTTTTTATGTCTACAAAGTATCTTATTATTTTGGCCCAGGTGCTGGTGCAGAACAGGATGTCCCTGTTAGAAATTCTTTTCCTTGAAAATTAAACCAAACAGATATCAAGAATGTGGCATAATGTGACAAAGGGTAACTACTGTTCTAAAGTGTGAGAAAGTGCTAGAACCTATACAGCTACATATTAAAAATCTACAAAGCTACAAACACATAAAAAAGCTAAAAATCTTTAGGCATCATTTCCCTCCTTTAGGGACTTGACAAAAAATTCTATCTTGTCTAGTCCCTACCACTTATATTTAACTTTAAAGCATAAAGATGACCAGAACCTAGAGCATTTAATCATACAGCAAACTATTATGCAGACACTAACTGCAAATACAACTAGTATGAACAGTTCTTTTATCCAAGTCCAGTTTGGTAACCATGAAGTGAGTGCATGAAAGATATAATCAAATTTCAGTGAGTCATTTTTGAGAGCTACCTGGTGTAAGATTTGAGTTTGTTCCCAAATTTCAGCCAAATCCTTACTGACTCTTCCACTCTGATCAACATAAGAACAACAACTAGTGTTAATGACTTTACACATGCCCCCTTGTGAGGCTAGTAGAAAATCAAGAACCATTCTGTGTTGCAGAACCACACGAGACAAACCCCGATATTTTACTGGTAAGGCCATGACTGTATCTGAAATTTGATTCTCAATATGTTCAATAATGGCTGAAATGTTAAAAATTGCTTTCTCCAATTCAGTTACTCCTAAAGAAGGAATAAGAGCCCTAATTACACCATGGAAAGTCACGGGACATTCAATGAGGGGATTGTTGGATTTTTTCATTCTTCTTGCATAAGTTCTTATCCACCCACTTTGTTCTTCAATTTGATCAAATATTGTTATGCTGGGGATTATAGCCCCAAGAGCACAGGCCCGGTCTTTATCAAGGGGCAAAACTTTCCATGCTTCGTTTTTACATATCCAATACCATCCTGAACCCTGTGGGGGAACCATTCTCCAGGGTGTCTGTGCCAATCCTACTATGACTTTTGGTATTAGTCTTATTTTAGATTCAGTTTTATGACAATATGGAGGGAGAATGACCTTTCCTGTGACATTAACAACCACGCAGGGAACCTTATAATTTTCTTGATCAGGAATTAGGCTGCTTAGGGTTATAGGTAGGTAGTCCTTAAAGACCTGTTCCCAACTGTGGTTAAGGCTTGTCTCATTCATTAAAACACCAATTAATGGCCAGTTGTTATCCTTATCAATTTTTGGCATTGGAGTACAAATCCAACAATTATTTTTATGAAGAGCATTGGATACATTTTGGACTAGAGCCATATGCAAATTCTGGTTCCAAACCTGAATCATGGTTACCGACTGTGCAGATAGTAAACACAGAAAAAACAATTTAAACCACATCATCTTCATCTGATCGGTCTCTGTTTTTCCAGTAGTTCCAGGAGCAAAGGCTCTCTTAACTCTGGAGTAGTGAATCCACGGTTCTTTGGCCAGTGACTTTGACTGTGGTGAGCGTAGTCAGCAGGACTTGGAATGGTCCTCTCCACTTAGCTTGCAGTGAGTCACTGCTCCACCATTTAACATAGACCCAGTCTCCAGGCTGGAACAGTTGAGCAAGTGTGTCCAATCCTATGGGTCTGAATAAACAACGAACCTCTGGAGTTTCTGAAAAGTAGAACTTAGAGCCATTAAACAATTTTGTAAGTCAATTTTCCCCCTCGTGAATTTCTCCCAGGATATGTGGAATTTGATATGGCCTGACATAAAATATTTCATAGGGACTTACATTGTCCCTCTGCCTTGCTTGTATGTGAATTCTCAGTGAGGCTATAGGCAAGGCCTGAACCCAGGTCAGAGATGTCTCTTGACAAATTTTGCTAATTTGTGTTTTAAGGGTACCGTTCATACATTAAGCATTGCCACTCGCCTGGGGTCTGTAGGAAGTATGCAGATCCCAAACAATTCCCAGAATTCAACTAACCTCCCCCACTACTGTTGCAACAAAGTGTGGCCCTCTGTCTGAGGACAACCCCAAAGGAACCCCAAATCTTGGAATTATATGATTGAGCAAAACTTTTACGACTTCTTTTGCTGTGTTAGTACAACAGGGGTAAGCTTCAGGCCATCCACTGAAGGTGTCAACCAACACCAGTACGTACTTGTATTCTTCTTTGCGTGGTAACTCAGCAAAATCTATTTGCCAATAATCTCCAGGAAGGTCTCCAGCCTTTGTTACCCCTAGCACTACTCTTTTGCTCGTATCAGGATTGTTTCAACAGCAGATTTCACATTTGTGTACTACAGATAGCACAGTTTCAGTCATTCCCCTTCCTATTACTAACTTCTTCAGATGTTTTGAAAGATTTTCTGTTCCCCAGCGGGTACCCTCATGTTCCCGCCGAGCTATTTGCCAAAGGAGCAGAGGTGGTACCACAACCTGTCCTGTCGGTATAACAGCCCACCCACTTTCTTTTATTTTAGCCTTAAGGGACTCAATTAACTGGTGGTCTCTCTGATCATGCTTTGGGGTAAACCCTGACAGATCAATTTCTTTCTGTGGTATTACTGCTAGTATACCTTGTTCTGCAGCCCCTTTTGCCACTTCATCAGCAAAACCATTCCCCAATTCAGGAGTTGTTCTCCTCTTTTGAGGAGCTTTGCAATGCATAATAGTCACCTCTATAGGCTTCCAAATACTTTGCAGGAGTGCATGGATCTGTTCGGCATGCTTGATCCCACTACCCTGAGCAGTCAGCAACCCTCCTTCCTTCCAGACGGCTCCATGGGCATGCACAGCACTAAATGCATATTTAGAATCAGTCCATATTTTTACCTTCCTTCCTTTGCTCAGTTCTAGAGCTCTTGTCAGTGCAATCATTTCAGCTTCCTGTGATGATACATGTGGTGGCAAGGCCTTCGCCTCGATTACCTTGTCCGTGGTTGTCACTGCATATCCTGTCATTTGTTTATCATCCCGCATGAAGCTGCTTCCGTCCGGATACAATTCGCAGTCTGGATTTGCTAGAGGCACATCCTTCAGGTCTGGTCTACTGGAATAGGCCTCTTCTATGGTCTGTAAACAGTCATGCTCGGGCACGCTGTCAATCAATGTTGAGGACAGAAACATAGCAAGATTGACAACAGATGTTGTTTTTAGAGTATCATCATCCTGTTTCAACAACACAGCTTGAGAGTTAAGCATTCTACTAGGAGACAACCAGTGACTCCCCTTCTGTCCAAGTACAGTTAGTACTGTATGGGGTACATACACAACAATGTGCTGTCCAAGGGTCAGTTTCCAGGCTTTCTGGATCAATATAACAGTAGCCGTCACAGCTTTCAAACACCCGGGCCACCCTTGGCTAACACAGTCTAGCTGTTTTGAAAAGTAAGCCACAGCCCTTTGCTGGTTTCCAAGGAATTGCAACAGTACCCCCAGAGCAATATTTAGTCCCTCATATGTGAGTAATTCAAAAGGCTTAGTTAAGTTTGGCAGTCCTAATGCTGGAGATGACATCAAAGAATGTTCCAGCTGTTTAAGTGCGGCCCTGGTATTGTCTGTCCATACCATGATTCCCTTATTGGCCATTTTTAGTGCTCCATACAGAGGCTTTACCAGTAACCCATAGTCTGGTATCCACAAGCGACACCAACCTACCATTCCCAGGAAAGCTTGCATTTCTCGCAAGGTGTGGGGCTCTGGAAGACGACAGATGGCTTCTTTCTGATCTCTGCTGAGTTCTTGATGTCCATGGAAGATCTCAAGCCCCAAACAGGCGACTGCTTCCTTGGAAATTTGTGCTTTTTCCTTCAAGACTCTATACCCACTCAGTCCCAAAAAGTTTAACAAACTTACAGTGAGTTGGATGCAGTTGTCTCGATTTTTGGCAGCAATTAGTATATCGTCCATGTATTGTAAAACAACTCCTCCTGGCTGGTGCCTTCTCCAGTCCTCCAGTTCTTTTGCCAGCTGATTTCTGAATATAGTTGGGCTATTCACGAAACCCTGGGGTAGGACAGCCCAGGTGAGTTGGGTTCTTCTCCCTGTTTTGGGGTTTTCCCATTCAAAAGCAAAAAGTTCTTGGCTGTTTTTATTTACGGGAATGCAGAAGGTGGCATCTTTAAGATCCAGCACAGTAAACCACCCTAAATCATCTGTCAGTGTGGTCAAAAGGGTATAGGGGTTGGCTACTACTACTGGGTGTATATCCTCTGTTATTTTGTTAATTGCTCTTAAATCCTGCACCATTCGATACCTTCTACCATCAGCCTTTTTTACTGGTAGGATGGGCATGTTGTATTTGGATTCACATTCTACCAATACCCCAAAATTAAAGAACTTTTCAATTCTAGGTGCTAATCCCCTATGCCTTTCTAACTTCAAAGGGTATTGTTTTTGTTTTACCTGTGTNTAATCACCTATGCCTTTCTAACTTCAAAGGGTATTGTTTTTGTTTTACCTGTGTGGCTCCTGGTTTGAGTGCAATGCTTACAGGTTCTGCTCGTTTGGATCTTCCAGGACAATCGCTAGCCAACAGTATTGGGATGACAGAATTTTCAGCTTCTCTGGGGATTATGCCACAGTCCTCCTGTATGAAATGGGTACCTGCCTCGACAAATTTAGCTTCAGGAATTATAACTTTTATTCCTCCCTGTTTGCAAAATTTAATTTCAGCTTCTAATTTCCCCAATAGATCCCTACCCAGTAAAGGCTTAGGAGAGTTTGGCAAATAGAGGAATTGGTGAGTCACCCAGCGTTTTCCCAATTTAAATCTCAAANCCCCAAAATTAAAGAACTTTTCAATTCTAGGTGCTAATCCCCTATGCCTTTCTAACTTCAAAGGGTATTGTTTTTGTTTTACCTGTGTGGCTCCTGGTTTGAGTGCAATGCTTACAGGTTCTGCTCGTTTGGATCTTCCAGGACAATCGCTAGCCAACAGTATTGGGATGACAGAATTTTCAGCTTCTCTGGGGATTATGCCACAGTCCTCCTGTATGAAATGGGTACCTGCCTCGACAAATTTAGCTTCAGGAATTATAACTTTTATTCCTCCCTGTTTGCAAAATTTAATTTCAGCTTCTAATTTCCCCAATAGATCCCTACCCAGTAAAGGCTTAGGAGAGTTTGGCAAATAGAGGAATTGGTGAGTCACCCAGCGTTTTCCCAATTTAAATCTCAAAGGCTGGAAGAAATATCTTGTTTCACTTACCCCTGTGGCACCAATCACTTTTACAGTGTCTTGACTCAGTTTCCCCTCCAAAGTGTTTAACACAGAATATGTCGCTCCCGTATCCACCACGAACTCAATTTCATCTTTCCCCAGCTTAGCTATAACCAGAGGTTCTGCTGGGAAAGAAATCTCCGTTTCCCTTTTTTCCCCATTCACAGCCATTTCGGGAGCTGGGTCTGGAAACTTCTTCTTCTCCAAGAGTGGACACTCCTTTTTCCAGTGTCCTTTCTTCTTGCAGTAAGCACACTGATTCTGATCCAGAGGGGCAGAAGTACCCTTTCTAGATACCCTTGGTGCCTTTTCCTGATCAACCCTCTTACCGCGCTGGTTTTTGCATCTACAACACTTGTGACGGTCACTGCATTTATGACGCTCATGGCAATCATCTTCCACCATCGTCAATGCTTTTGCCCTACCTTTTGAATCCCTACCTTTTGGATCCCTATTCCAATACATTGTCCAAGCTATGTCCAATAATTTACCTCTATCTTCCCCCTCACCTATCTTTTGCAGCTTTCTCCTTATTTTGTCTGCAGACTGGCCTACAAACAGATAGACCATGTGCGCCTTCCCTTCAGCTGATTCAAGGTCCAAAGTCGTGTATTTTCGTGCAGCCTCCTTTAGCCTATTCAAAAAGTCAATCGGGAATTTGTTTTCATCTTGCTTTATATCATATAATTTCAACCAATTTATTGCTTTAAGAATAGCATTTCTTATACCATATACCACCCACTTCTGATAGCATTGCAACATTTTCATATGCTCTGCTACATTGGGATTCCATCTTGAATCTTCTAAAGGGAAAAAATCCCTACCTGACCCTTGAAGAGTTCTGGCTGCTATTCGTGCCTCAATCAGAGATCGAGCAGCCCTTCTAACCATCTCTTTCTCTGTTTTATCAATCAGTGTATCCAATATTGCCTCCAAATTGTTCCAATCTGGATTTTGCGATCTAATGGCTCTTTCTACAAAATCAGCCACCTTTTCTGGATTTTCTCTATACTCCCCAGCCAAGGCCTTCCACTGTTGCAACTCAACAAGAGAAAAGGGAACCCTTATTAATACAGGACCCTGCTTACCCATGGCCTGTCTCCAGGGAGCGTGTATGGCAGCTTCTCCCTTTTTGGATCTGGTGCATCCAGCAGCAGGGCTAGGGGCTACCATGGCCTCATACGTCATCCTTCCCCTTCTCTTCCCAGTTCCACCAGATATTTCTGCCTCAGCCTCTTCCTCTTTGGAGGAGGTATCTGGGTCATCCTCAGTAGAGGTATCTGAGTCTGTGCCAGCAGGGTTGCTTTTAATGGCTCTTGCTCTTGCAGCCTTCCTTTTTAGGAGCAGAGGGGAATAGGGAGGGTGACTCTGCTTTTCACTTCTCGTGGGGGCCAGAAGTACCTTCCTGCTCGCGGGACTGGAAGCGCCTCCGTTGGATGGGAACGCAGACCCACACGGACCCCCAAAGGCACCGGGGAACACGTAAGGGATAGGCCATGCAAACGGCCCAAAGCCGGGTCCTGCCCTTCCCCCTCGGATAGGGAAGACAGGGGCTAAGGGAAGAACAGACAGGGTAACCCCACCCCCGCCCCTGCCCTCACCTGCAACTGTGGACATGGAAGCCGCCCTAGCCTCTGGGGTGGGCGCGTCCCCACTCCTGCCTCTGCCTGTAATGGCAGAAGCCCCTTCTGTGGCGGCAGCAGCTGCACCGCGGGTCAGAGGCACGGAGGCTGCACTCCCCCCCGCCGCTCCCACAGCCATGCTCGCTGTGGGACAGGCAGCTGAGCCCCTGGCCTCTGCTCTTAGTTCTCTCATATTTGGAGAATTCAACATGTCTAAGTCTGATATATCTGGGCCTCTGACACAGATTTGGCTAATAGAGTGCTTTTCACACTGTTTCTGTTGCATTTTATCCCCCTTTAATGCCATTAATGAAAGTTCCACAGGAGCCTTATCAGATTCACCATTTTTTCGTAAATCTGGGTGATGTAAAAGGAGAAGAAACAATTCTGCATACATGACCTCATTCCATTTCTCTTCCTTCCATAGGAAAGACAAAAGTTGTAACACAGTTTCGATTTGCAGAGATCCAAACTTGGGCCAGGTTTTCCCTTCCTCTAATCTGTGCCACACCCAAATGCATGTGCTTAATTTAATCAATTCCTGCCTTTTAAGAGAGGTTTCTGGGCCAGTTAAACGACACCAATACTGTAATATTAATCCAAGGGGGGAATTTTTGGGGATCTCTTCCTCTGTTGACTGTCCACACCCCATATTCTATTTTCAGGCAGAAAAACGGCAAGAAAAAAATCTTCCCAGCCCAGGATTTGAACTCGCACCTCCCAGATTGAAGAACAAGCTCCCAACGCTGCACGTCGCCGGTAGCCAGAGGCAAGGGCACACCACCGTAATATAGGAGGCACTAGAGAGGGCGTCCCCCTCCCCACACAATGGCACAATGGCAGTGTACTCCTCCCTAATGGAAGCCACGCCACGGCAAGAAGGTGCCTAAGCTGGGCTAAATCACCCTCCCCCTGGAAGAAATACAAAGGGGAGAAAAACCTGTGGGTGCCACGTCACAAAAGCGAAAATAAGGCACCCCTCCACCTCCCCCAGCCTCCCAGCAAAACCACGCCGGCCTCAAGACGCACCAGGTTCAGTCTCCATTGACCAGAAGAGACAACCGACTTTCACAATACCAAAGGGATCTCACAAAAAGTCGTAATCCCGGTCCATAAAAGGAGAATTCTCAATTTTCCAGAAAAACAAATTCCAATTGTTAGAAAATAATTACTGAAAAGAGCTGCTTTTATGTTACCTCCTGTGCGGGGTCTTGGGATCTTGGGCCTCTCAGGTCAATGTGGGAAATTCTTGAAAAAGTGTAGGCAGAAGAATTTCTTGCAGGATATAATTCGATCCAGAGAAGTCACAGGATCCTTCGTCCCACCTGGGTCGCCAAACTGTTGCCTAAAATTGGAAGACAAAATTTCCAAACAATATTAAAATTGATAACATAAAGAGAAGTCTTTTAACGAAAGCTTTCAGGCGCACATATTATACCTATGCACATGCAGCATCGAATTTTCACAATTTTTATAACCTTAACTAATTAGTACATCTAGCAAGTACATCCAATAGGAGAGCAGTTGCCCTGGTAATCCACCCTCGGATCTCCCTGCTGGAGCCCCTCCAAGGGTTCTTACCGTATATCTTTTTATGTCTACAAAGTATCTTATTATTTTGGCCCAGGTGCTGGTGCAAAACAGGATGTCCCTGTTAGAAATTCTTTTCCTTGAAAATAAGATCAAACAGATATGAAGAATGTGGCATAATATGTGACAAAGGGTAACTACTGTTCTAAAGTGTGAGAAAGTGCTAGAACCTATACAGCTACATATTAAAAATCTACAAAGCTACAAACACATAAAAACGCTAAAAATCTTTAGGCATCAGTGTAAGAAAAGAAATAGTATCTTTATTTCACAGTTTCTCAGTTGTCGTTGTTTAGAGTTTTGAACGTCCTGTTCTAGTTGTCACCTTACTGATGTGTTTAAAACATAACGAAGGAACTAATTTTTCACCCAGTTGTCTGGAAGCCCCACTGCAATGAGGGCAGCGAAGCACCCAAGAGAGGTGTCAAGCCAGCTGATACATGTACAGCGTTCATGAAGTCAGACTACTCTTAAGCAGGATGATAACCACATAAGTTGGATGTAGTTCATAAAAACAGAGTACTCTAAAAACGTGTAAAAAGTTGATGACTAAAGATTTTTACCAATGGATACTTAGTTATACCCTAAATAATAATCAAAAAGAACTAATTTTCCTAGAATTTCACCTTTTCCCCTGTCAAAACAAGAGACCACTATACCTTCTTGGCAACAGCCAGTTGGGTGGAACACCTACTTGGCTGCTCCTGGTGCATAGGATTGCACGAGCAATCTCCAGCAAGGTCATTAACAGGGCACAACTGAAAATATGTTTCCAGTACGAGTATTTACTTGCAGGAATGGAATACAAATTTCCCATACTGTTGACATGCACTTTGTTGGTATAAGTGCATTTTTGAGAGAAAGCAGTTCACAGAAACGCAAGAGACATAAGGAGAGAGCCTTAAATGTCATTTAAAATACTAAAAGTAATTTTTTTTCATTCAATTTGTCATTTGTGTTCTTCAGAGGACAACAGCACAACAGGCAAACAGTGCATCAGAGATCTGTGTCTGAGTCCTGAAACTGATGGTACCTGTCCATTACACCCGCATCAGTTATCCTTAAAAAAACCTGAACTTCCAGAAAACTGACTTACTGGGAAGAGTATCTTTCTTCACAAAACAATTATAACTGATCTGTGTCACTGTATCAGCAGAAAAAAAAAAAACAAACCAGGCAGTTCATGTGTGAAAAGAGTTACTGCTGGAGATATATTCTCTAACATCTGATAGTTTTTGCAGAAAACTTTGTTCCCCTTGACAGAGCAGCCTTGTGCCTGCTTCTGCTGCACAATGCATGCTAACCTCCCTGGCACCCAAATTCACCAAAACAGGCTTCACAATTAATTTTATTAGAGACAGCAAGAGCTCTGTGGGGTTTTTATTCCATTCTCTCTCAAAGCAGCTCATATTTGTAATAATCTTCCTTCCTTCCATTCAAAAAAGTGTCTGAGAGAGGGAGGGTGCAAAAGTGATTTATGTTTTGCTACATATATATGCTTTCAAATAATGCTTGGGAGAAATTAAAAGTAATCTTAAAGACCTGTTTAAGGGTTGCATGAGCCATCCTGGGATCAAACAGAACATATTTGAACAGATCTCTTGCCACTCTCAAACGGAAGGGATGCGTGGGGAAAATATTAAAACATCAAAATTCTTCTGGGAAAGAGGAATGGTCCTTCCTTCTTTTCCCAAGAATTGTTACCAGTATTATGCATGGTTGTAAAAGAAAAAGTGTTATTTTGGGAGACTAAACTTCCATCTAAAGGTAATGATGATACCCAAAAATTTAAAATTATTTTTCATCTTGAAACTAACAGTTGAATAGTTCTGGTAAGTATAGATTTATGATGTAAGGACAAAATATTTTAAGCAGGTACTGTCTCACTAAAGCTACTTTATTCAATACTGACACCACCTATTCTCCGAAGCAGTAAGCGCTTAGAGAGGTTTAGAGTGGTATTTTTATTCAGTAACTCTAAAGTTCCCACCATATATGAAGTGGGTAAGTTTATTTCCCTGGAAAGGATGAACATAAGTATTTCTAGGATGTTTGCTTCCAACAGTTTTTAAGTTATTCCCCTGCAGTCCCCGACAGTAGAGGCCCCTGCGTTCTCATGGCACGGACGGTGATTCACAGGAGCGCAAGAGTGCCTTGGCAGCCCCATTCTCCTCTCCGCGTGTTCAGCCCTTGCTTCCACAGAGGCGACCCCCACGTCCGGCGCCGCCGCCCCCCGAGCAGGAGCCCCATGGCGAGGCTCACACGGGCATCTTCCGGGGATGCGCTGCCTGCAGTCCCGGCCTCGGCTACACCTGCAAAGCGATTCCTGGCACAACTCGCTAGCGCAACTCGCTCTCCCCGCACACACGCCCCAGTTTTCCTGAAGAAGCAGTAGCTCTGCTGAGTATCACTGAGTATCTCCAGTGAGCCTCCCTGACTGGAGATATTCCAGAAGCGCCTGGACACAATACTGTGCCCTGTGCTCTGGGATGGTCCTGCTTGAGCAGGTTGGACCAGACGTCCCACTGTGGTTCCCTCCAATCTGACGCACTCTGTGATTCTGCTGACCCCAGGGCGTCCCGCGGGCACCGCCCCGCCCCCTGCCCCGTCACGGCCACGCCACTGAGCTGGCCTCGACTTTAAAGCCGTGACCAAGGCAGGAATCGCGACAAGGGAGGCGAGATGCAGCGCGGGCAGGGAGGGGACCAGCAGCCACTGACGCTCTCCGCCCGCGGCCATACCGCGTCCCCGCCCCTCGAC